>PVHT020000010.1:265886-291830 GCA_004024745.2 Catagonus wagneri | reverse complement strand
AAAAAAAGTCTTACAGGTCTGCAACTAGCATTTTCCTTTCCAATCCACACCCTGACATTATTCAATACCTCCTTGACACTTACTTCTTGAGTTCCATTACATGTTTTATAGCATTTTATACAGAAAAATAAGTCCACCAATATTTTGGCAACTACAGAAATTGAGCCTATCCAGCGGAGAGTAAGGATTCCCCCCACAGATCATGTTAACTGTGGCCACCCCCCTTCATGGGTCCTTTGATAGTCTCTTGCAAGTTCGATTACTCTACTTTCTCCCTCTTCTATACTTCTTTGAACCATTTATATGTTTTGATGAAGGTATTCAATTGTGTATATAATTATTTCTAAAATAAGGACAGATTCATTCATATTTCTGGCCAAGTGGTTTCCATACGTATTATCTGTGAGCTTCAAATCAACCTCCCCAAATATTTTCTGATTGTTGTATAATTTCATCAATTAACAAGCCATGTGTTATACCCTATAGCTTTGGCAGAAAGATTAAAGTAGCACTTAACACACCATGAAATTAGTCAAAATTATAGTGGCATTCTTCATTCCTTCCAAGAGAAAAGACATTTTCCCATGTTCCACACATTCACAATGATTGGGATAGTGACTTAGAAGGTATTATTTTGGACATCCTAAATTCCACTTGGTTTTTGATATAACCATATCCCATATACCCACGTACAGGTATTTACAGACATAAATTAGGTTACTGTTCTTATTGTTTAACATCACTCCTATACGTCCCATAGGTACAACACAGTGTGTTCATCATCTGCCTCACCCAAACCACTTACAAAAAGAAAACAAACTCATTTTACGTCCTGGACATCTGGGTCATTAAAAGACAGTGATCAAAGCTTCATTGTCCTGTGACATCCCAGGCCAGACTTTAAACACTCTTGGCCACTGGTCTTTAAAAATTTCATATTCAGAAGTGACTAGGATATCTGATAGCCCTTCCTTGGTGAGAATACAAACACTCTTCTAGTGTTATCAATGATTAGAGTGCTCCAATTGAATAATTATTCAGTTCATTTACTTATAGCTTTACTAGCCCCTCTACAGTGATTTTTGAGTGAGAGCTCCCTCTAGCGTCACAGTTTGGACTAACAACTCTTTCTTATGATCACCCAGAAACACTTCAAACCGATTCAATACCAAGAGCCATCTCCTAAAACCTCCACAGAATATCTATAGTGGAAAAGCCATTGCTTATCAAGCTAACACATATTTTGCTGCCATTTAACATGCATGATGGCTGTGTTATTTGGAAATACAGTCTACAGTGAAGAATACTGTGTGCCACGTGAGTCTGTCAACTGGAGATAATCTACCCTCAGACAGAGCTCCCTCTGAGTGCACCATGATGCTTCTCGTAAACATACTTTGTGTACCTCCAAAAGAGACTCACTGGTAATACTGGATCACTGAGTTCCAGTTCAGCTTTCTTTAAATATGTTCCATGCACATTTACATTTGATATATTCCAAAGGACAAATCAAGCTCTCATGTGCTTGGCAGAAGGCAGCAATCTGCTTTCCATCACATCCAGGCAGCTGCTGCAGCAATGCATCATCATGACTTATGCCCGCACGGAATGCTGATGCTCTGCTGTTTGGCATCTCGACCCAGAGAGACACTTAATGGTAACATTTCTCTCAAGTCAACTGAGAAACAACCAGAATGGTAAATACAGCCTGTAAACAAGGAATTGAATGAGAACTATAGTTAGCTGCCTGCCCTAAGTTGATTCAGGAGAAAATGCTATATTACTTCTTTTCTCAAATTATTTAGAGTCCAATGTTCCTTCTTTAGAAAAGAAAAAAAGAGATCAAGAAGTTCCTCCCAATTTTTGCACACCTATACTTGTAATAAAGTTCATTAAGCAATGGGGAAAAAAAAAAAAAAAAAAAAGGGACGTTCCTCCCAGCATCCACATTAGTCAATAGCAGACCTGAGAGGGAAAGCTTAAAGTAGTATTCCTTGGCTCTTATTGCATTCTTTCCTGGGCTCATGCCCCACCTCTGTTTGCTAGGATGTTCCCCAGTTCCCTGTTCCCTGGCTGCACCCCTATCCTTTTTTCCATGGCTTGGTTTTCCAGCTCAGGCGCACTGTCCAGCCATCACACTGGCAATAACCGAATCCTTCCTAATACCTCTTCGGGTCTCACTCCCTGGAATAATCTGTCAATCCAGAACATCTCCATTCAACAGCATCTAGAATTATTGATAAGCCCCTAACTGTTAATTTTAAGAATCCATGGCAATAAGGAGATTCCTGGAGTTCCTGTTACTGATCAGTGGGTTAAGGACCCAACATTGTAAGGATGCAAATGCAATCCCTGGCCTCACTCAGTGGGTTAAGGATCCAGTGTTGCCATAAGCTGAAGCATAGATCACAGATGCTGCTCAGATCCGGTATTACCATGGCTGTGGCATAAACCCCCGCTCCAATTCAACCCCTAGTGTGGGAACTTCCATATGCTGCGGGTGCAGCCTTAAAACATTTTTTTAATTAGATATCCTATTACAGGCTTGCTGCTAACACTTTCCTTTTCACAGATTAAAGGGAATAGGATGGGATGAAAGGATATCAAGTCAAAGGAGAATATTCCAACAAGAAGAGGCAGAAATGCCAAATTTTAGCCTAATTCAGCTTTGTCCAGGATCGCACTTTATTAAAAATAATGGCGATTTTCATTATAATTTCAAAGTTTATGAAGATTCTTTTCTCAAATTTCTATTGTTTATGAAATGTATATATGTAGATAGGGTTAAAATAAAACATTAAACTCTACGTAATTATCTCTCCTGACATTCTATAGTTCTTTTGGAAGAACTTCCTTGTAGGAAGAAGCTCCACAGTAGATAATTAGGAATAGGAGCAAAACTATGATTCTGGCGGTGTCTCACGCGGAAGTCCTTGTCTAGTCTTTACACCAAAGTGTTGGGAACCTCTGAGAAAAATCACTCGCTGTCTCCATGTTTGTTTCTCCATCTGAGAATAAGGTCGGACGATTCTTTTCCTGTATTGTTTGTGACATTTTAGGAAGATAGTCATCTTTGATGGCTTTCTGTTGCCTGCCGAATCAGGTCCCAACTCCTTAGCAAGGCACACAATCTACTTCACAATCTGCCCACAAAGAACACTCCATTTTGACTCCAGCAAACTCCTTCTGTGAAGGGCAAGACCATAAACGTGTTTACCTTTCTAAGCCATGTAGCCTCTGTCTCAACATCTAAGTGCAAAAACAGCCACAGGCAATGCATAAATGAATGAGTATGGCCATGTTCCAATCAGATTCTATTTATGGACACTGAAATGTGAATTTCATCTAATTTTCACATTTCACAAAATATTATTTTTCTTTTGATGTTTTCTCAACCATTTGTACCATTTATGTACCATACCAAAAAAAAAAAAAAATCATTGTGCTGGATTTGGCTTGTAAGATGTAATCTGCCAGTCTCTAAAACACACTGCTTACACCACACTGAACATCTTATCAGTTTCCAAATAATTCAAGTATTTCCAAGGATCAGTGCACTGCACATAATGATCCCTTTGCCTCAAACATCTTTACTTCCACATCCTTCTTCTCTCCTAGAGAATTCCTCCAGGCCTGCCCAACAATGCTTGCTTATATAGTGTATCATTCCCCCAGTCTCCTATAACCTTCCCATCTCAATAAATTTACTCACTTAAGCCACTCAACTCATCCTGGACTCTTTATTTCACATCTCACATCCAATCCATGAGCAAACCTTTCAATTACTCTTCTTCAAAAGTATGTTCTCATGTGGTTGTCAAGGTGTGTGGGATGGATGGGGAGTTTGGGGTTAGTAGATGCGAACTATTACATTTAGAATGCAGAAGCAATGAGGTCCTACTGTACAGCACAGGGAACTGAGTCCAATCTCTTGAGATAGAACAGGACGGGGGATGATATGAGAAAAGAAATGTGTATATCTATATCATTTATATCTATATGTGTGTGCGTGTGTGTGTGTGTTACTGGGTCACTTTGCTGTACAGCAGCAATTGGCACAACCTTGTAAATCAACTCTTCTTTAATTAAAAAATATGTCCCCAGACATACACTTCTCTTCAGGATAGTCTGCGACATCATTACCTCTATGCGGTCTACTGAACCCCTCTCCTAGAAATCAGAGAACACAGAAGCCTGAGTAGTTTTCAGCGCAGAAGTCAGCGTGATTCTATAAAAATATAGGTGAGTTATAATATCCCTCTGCTCAAAACCCTCCAGTAACCTCGTCTGTCACTCAAAGTAAAAGCAATGCTCCCACAAAGCCTAAAATCCCTGCATGATGTAAAAATTCCCGATTATTATCTTTCTGATCTTGTCTCCTACTACTCTCCCCTCCACCTGCCCCAGTCCTGCCACAGGGTTGCCTGGCTTTCCTGAAATATGCTGACAGGTTCCAACCTCAGGATGTTCTAGCTTGCTGTTCCTCATGACTGAAATGCTTTTCCTACAAGTATTTGCAAGAATCACAAATCTGCTCTAGGCCTTTGCTGAAATGGTAAATTATCTGAGGCCATTTATAAACACACTTAAAAGTGTCAAAAGCTACAGCCCCAAACCTTCCTATGATCTCTTCTACTTCATTTTCTCCATCACACTTACACTATTTGACATATAATATGCTGTGCTTTTTGATTTGTCATCTCTCCCCACCAGAATACAAGCTTCAAGAGGTCAAGAAATTGTCCTCCTTGTTCAATGCAGGACCTCCAAGTGCCTAGAACTGGGTAGGTTTGCTGATTCTGTACTTTGTGCAGATTCTACTATTGAACCTTTAATGCCAAATTCTCATTTAACATCTCCACATCCTGATGTCCCCTCAAAAGCTACCATTTCAAGACGTCCCTTAAAGAGAAAATACTCACATGTGGCATGACCATATCAAAAACCTATATGGGATTCTATGCCATGACAGAATTTGCCATGAATATCAGTATTAAAATTTTAGGGCCTTTTAAGGAGGTATTTGGATATCAGAGACATAAAAAATGTAGTTGCTTCTAGGTATTTAAACCAAAATGAAAGTATAAAATGCATTTTAATGCCTTTAAGGGGATGAAAGTACTCATTTAGGTTACAAACTATTACTTTCTTTGGCATACTTTCTCTGCCACAATCTAAAATCCCAGCTCAGAGTTTACTGCATTAAATCAGTCTTACAAAAGAGTTACCCATACAAGCCCTTAAGCAAACTACCCGCTCATTTGCTATCTCTTGAGGATGTTTTTAAAAAGCTCAGTTAGCAAGAAATCCGCTTTTCTACTAGCAGGGCATATATAGCCATTGACCTAGAATAAAGAGCTATATACTAACCAGACTAAACCCCCAGTGTGCAAGCAAGTTGGTGCTTTTATGCAGCCAAGTTTTTGCCGTGTACGTAAAATTCATTTGGTTAAATCATTTGGCTTCATTAGATGTCCACTTGAGATGGCAGACCTCGGTTACTGACTACCATTGCAATTACATTCAGTTTAAGTTGTCTCCAACACTTCCCACTGTTGGGCTGCAACCCATAGGCCTACAGAGGCCCTGGGCTTGCTCGGCTTCAAGACCGAAGAAAGAGCCCTGAGTCAGAGATTGAAGGGTTTAATGAATGGGGAGCTTACACATCTGAGTCAAGGTTCTGGAGCGACATCCCATCATGTGTGGCAGCAGGCAGGACGTGGCAGCAGGCTGGATAAGGAGGCAGGCTGGACTTGGCTGCAGGCTCTGCTCCCAGGAAGAAGGAGAGATTGATTTCATCAGGGGAAATTGACTTCATCAGGTTTGCTTATTAGTTACCAAGGAAACAAGCAAAGGGGAACACCCCTCACTGCCCCTTTGATAAGAATAATCACCAGCTGCGGCCTGAGGCAAGTTATGTAGGAAGGTCGATCTTGTGCTTAAGGGTGCGGATAAAGCAGGCACTGGGCAAGCAGGGGATGCAAAGACAGCAAGAGAACAGTGGTCCTCAGTGACCAGACCATATGCCAATCTAACGCATTTGACATAAAATCTAAAAAAATAAAGATAAATAGCACCCTAACAAAGAAACTCAGATGTCGGTAATTAGTTACCACATTGATACCTAATCAAATATTTTATATCTAAGTAACAGAAATTAAATGTTTAATAAGGATCAAAATGTATAAAATTAATAAGAAATCTTAAATCAAAATTGCCACATAAGATTTAATTTGTACCTGTATCTATTTCAGGATTGTTGCAAATACAGAGCAATTTGAATTGCTTGAAACAACACAATCCGTCTTTTTTACAATAGGGCCAAGGCCAGAATTGAAAAAATATGGTTACAAAGCCTTTAAGATATCTCATCACTACTGTTTATTTGTGTAAATTTCCATTATACAACAACAATTCTCCAAACCCGCAGCTAAATCAAAATTTAAGCACCTTATCCATCACTCCTAGCATGAGTGAATTAGTATAGTTAATGGACAGAGCACAGTATCTAGAATGTATTAAATATTCAACATATGTTGTTTATTGGTTATTGTTGTTTGGGGCAATGAGAGGAGTAGTATTGCAAATGGGAAAATAGATACCTTACATAGATTGATATTTCAGGGTGAGTACTCAAAAGCTAAAGGACAAAGCCATATCTTTTTAAAATATCAATTTTACCTGGAAGCAAAGAAAGCAAATAATTTAATAATTTTTAATTAAAATATAAACTTGGATACACTATACAGTTGAATACAGCATTCAAATGAATAGTTTAAATAATAGGCTTGATTTTAAAGAAATAGGCTCATGGAGGAGGGCTTTGGTCTTCATTCACAGACTCAGCTCAATCTCTT
Organism: Catagonus wagneri; assembly: GCA_004024745.2. Taxonomy (NCBI): domain Eukaryota; kingdom Metazoa; phylum Chordata; class Mammalia; order Artiodactyla; family Tayassuidae; genus Catagonus; species Catagonus wagneri. Next base: position 284,973 of record PVHT020000010.1, on the reverse strand, counting down.
CCTTTTAGAAATACTTTGGTGGGAAAAAAAAAAAAAGTCTTTGGAGTTCCCATTGTGGCACAGCAGAAAAGAACCAAACTAGTATCCAGAAGGACATGGGTTGCCGCGAGCTGTGGTGTAAGTCGCAGACCCTTCTTGGATCTGGAGTTGCTAAGGCTGTGGTGTAGGCTGGCAGCGGCAGCTCAATTGGACCCCAAGCCTGGGAACTTCCACATGGTGCAGGCACGGCCCTTAAAAAAAAAAAAAATCTTTGACAAACGCTGCTTTATGAAACTACCTCTTTGTGCCTGTAGATTAAAAAAGAAAAAAAATAGTACGTATCTACCCTCACTTTCCATGTACATGAAGAGTGAAGTATTAACATTTTGTTCTATCGTTCTATCTACCTTTTCACAGGCTGACCTTTTTTCTTACCATCCTCCTCTCCAGGAAGGCTTTATAGCCTGGGCATGTAGAAGCAAACCCGAGCTAATCCTCAGGTCTACAATTCTCCCCCCTTTATTTTGAGAACTGTAGAACCAAGACTGACTAATACCTACCTGCAAATTCCCAAAAAGTAGCTTCCTTTTATTACGTGATTAATAAATTATAATTAGGAAATACTAAGAACCATATATTTGCATCTTAATGAGAATATTGGAAAGGAGGAAATAAAAATGATTTCTCCTGGTCTTAAGAAGTTCTATAGAATTTAGTGTTTATATCTTGATTACAAAGCCTCTTCACAGTTCACAAGATGTTCCTCAGTTCTGCCTCCCATTTAAATCTGATTAATCCAGATGACCTTGTTCTAACAGCAGGTGGTTTCCTGTGATTTATTTTTGGAAATTACTGATGAGAAAGAAAATTTTAACTTTAAAATGCCGATATCCCAGGAAAACAAAATATATACTTTTATGGAGGCTACATACCTGAGAATTATACTCAAAGCAGATTTATTTATGGCTTTCCACCCTGATTTGAAAATTTTCTGAATATCCATCTCTCATGAGAAGACTTTAGTAATAAGTGCACCTAGTTAATTCCAAAACCTGAATGTATCTTCCAGGAAAAAAATAATTTTCAGAGTTCTCGTCGTGGCTCAGTGGTTAACAAACCCAACTGGCATCCATGAGGACGTGGGTTTGATCCCTGGCCTTGCTCAGTGGGTTAAGGATCTGGCATTGCCATGAGCTGTGGTGTAGGTCTCAGATGCGGCTGGGAGCCCACATTGCTGTAGCTGTGGTGTAGGCCGGCAGCTACAGCTCCCATTGGACACCTCACCTGGGAACCTCCATGTGCTGCAAGTGCAGCCCTAAAAAGACAAAATAATAATAATAATAATAATAATAATAACAATAATAATAATTTTTCAAAGAACTTAGCACCTGATATGTATACCTGATTGTAATATATATACACACACCGTCACAAAACTTCACCAAAAACATTTGTAGATCAATATAATATATTCCCACCAGATGAAAATAATAAATAAGCTGAAGCAAGCAAGAAAACATCTTAACATTTCTATTTTTAATATGAGAAAATATATTCATTAGCATTGAGAAAACAAGACCGGTAAGAAGAATTGGTGATTCTGATGTCCTCCCTTTTGAAATCGTTAAAGCATTTTGTAAATGAGCCCCACATTATCCCTGTAGAACAGGTAGTACACATAGTATAATCAGTTACAGAAACAGAAATACCAAAAAATTAATTACTTGGCCTTATTGGAAAAAACTCTCCCTAACTGTGGAAAGCAGATTATCCCCCAAATTAAGAAAAAAATTAAACAATATCCTTAAAATTTTCATGAACACAGAAAGAAAATAAAATAGAGGTGAAGCGTCCTCCAGATCTTTCACCATTCATTTGTGATCTTAAAGACTGCGAGAAAGTTTGAAGTCCAGTCAAGAAATAAGGCCTAAGTTTTTCTGTAAATATATCATTGAAGATATAAATATTGAGGTCTATTCATATTCTGTTTTGTGTGTGTGTGTGTGTGTGTGTCTGTCTGTCTGTCTGTCTGTCTAGGGCCACACCCACAGCACATGGAGGTTCCCAGGCTAGGGGTTGAATCCGAGCTGTGGCCGCCGGCCTATGCCTCAGCCACAGCACCACCAGATCCGAGACACATCTTTGACTACACCACAGCTCACAGCAATGCCGGATCTTTAACTTCATGAGCGAGGCCAGGGATGGAACCCGCGTCCTCATGGATACTAGTCGGGTCCGTTAACCGCTGAGCCATGACAGAAATTCTTAATTCATATTCGAAAGTGAAACCTCTCCCAACTCATAAACCAAAAGAACACCAACTCACAAGAGTCTTGCTGTAGTCCCTGTACTACAGGGACTGGTCCAGTGCTGAATCTGCCAGTAGCCATCCATCTCGGAGGATGTAAGAGCCTCTTCGGGAAAAGATTCCTTCCACACACCTATAGCCAGTCACCTGTGCGTCACTTCTACCTGCCAGCAGTGCATGCCAGCCTCAAACCCTTCAGAACTCAGGGCAGGTAGGTGAAACCTAAGTCTCCCGGCATCGTAAGGAATATTTGATTTCCTACAAGTGACACTTTCTCTGTCTTCAGATGTAAGATTGGCTTGGACAGTTTCAGAATCTAGTGTCAAATCTGTCTTAAATATACTTTTTGTTTCTTGCAGGCCAAAATACCATGGAAGGAAACAGCAGCTCTCTTTCTTCAGTTCCTGTGAAAACACTGCTGGGATTTCTGGGTTTCATATCTGTTGTAGATACTTTAAGTACCTGTCAGTAACTCCAGTTTAGACTGCACACATTTTTCTGTCATTTCACTTAACAGATATTTTTTTTAGTGTGGAAATATGGTGAGAAAGTACAGCTTTGTTTTCATTTTATTTTTCTTTAACACCCTTCTCTTCCATCAGTAAATCTTAAAATAGAAAAAAAGGCATTGTGCTTTCCTAATGACTATCAACATTGTTCAAATTTAGAGGATAATTTCCCCTTCCAGTTCTTCACCTTTGTCCTTACCTCAAATGTTTTCTTTTCCAGTTTTAGTGAGCTCTAAGTAACATACAACATTTTGAAAGTTTAAGATGTATAACTTGCAAATTTGATACACGCATATCTTGCAAAATCACCACCACATTAGCATTAGCTAACACCTTCATCACATCACCTAACTGTCATTTCTTTTTTATGGTGAAAACATTTAAGTTTGGGAGTTCCTGTGGTTCAGTGGGTTAAGAACTCAATGTCTCTTTGAGGATGCAGGTTTGATCCTTGGCCTCACTCAGTGGGTTACTGATATGACGTTGCCACAAGGTGTGTTATACGCTGAAGATGTGGCTCAGATCCAGTGTTGCTGTGTCTGTGGGTGGAGACCACAGCTGCAGCTAGAATTCGACCCTAGCCCAGGATTTTCCATATGCCACAGGTACTGCCTTAAAAAGAAAAAAAAAAAAAAATTAAGGCCTACTATTTTAGCAACTTTCAAGTATAAAGTATTATTAACTATGATCACCATGTTGTACGTTAGTGCCATGAACCTACGCATCTTAACTTTGAATCATTTAACCAGAATCACCCCTTTGCCCCCAAACCCCCTGCCCCAGTAACCACCACTCTACTATTTCTATGAGTTTGGCTTTTTAAGATTCCACACATAAGTGAGATCACACAGGACTTGTCATTCTCTGACTTATTTTACTTAGCATAATTAATACCCTTAATTTTCATCTATGTTGTCACAAATGGCAAGACTTTTTCCTTTTTCATGGCCAAATAATGTTCCATATCTTTATTTATTTATTTATTTATTTATTTATTTATTTATTTATCTTTTTAGGGCCACACACCTGGCATATGGAGGTTCCCAGGCTAGGTGTCAAATCAGAGCTGTAGCCACTGGCCTATGCTAGAGCCACAGTAACCCTGGATCTGAGCTGCAATTGTGACCTACACCACAGCTCACGGGCAACGCCAGATCCTAAACCCACTGAGAGAGGCCAAGGATCGAACCCAAGTCCTCAGGGATGCTAGTCGGGTTTGTTAACCCCCTGAGCTACAAGGGGAACTTCAGTATTCTGTATCTTCTTAATCACATCACCTGAGGACAGACACTTAGGTTAGTTCCATATCATGGCTACTGTGAATAATATCTCAGTGAAGATAGGAGTGCAGATACCTCTTTGCGATCCTATTTTCATTTCTTTGGGATAGATACCCAAAGTGAAAACGCTGGATCACTTCAGTAGTTCTATTTTTCATAGTTTAAGGAATCTCTGAACTGTTTCCATCATGGCTGTATGAATTTACACCTACCAATAGTGTTCAAGCACTCCCTTTTCTCCACATCCTTTCCAAAACGTGTTAGCTCTAGTCTTTTTGATGACATCCTCATAAATGTGATATGACAGCTCACTGAGGTTTTTATTTATATCATCCTGATCATTACTAATGTCAAGCATTGAGATATCTTCTTGGAAACATGTCTATTTGGTTCTTCTGCCCATTTTTTAAAAAAATTGTTTGAGGTTTTCACTATTTATTTGTGTGAGTTCTTTATATATTTTGGATATTAACCCTTTATCAGATAGATAATTCACAAATATTTTCTCCCATAGCATTTCATTTTGGGTTGTGTTGTTTTGCTGTGCAGCTTTTTAGTCCAATACAGTCCCACTTATTAATTTTTGTTTTTGTTGCTGGCACTTTTGATGTCATATCCAAAATACTGCTGCTGAGACCAATGTCAAGGAGCTTTTTTTTCCCTATGTTTTCATCTATGAGTTGTATAGTTTCAGGTCTTAGATTTTAAGTCTTTAAATCATTTTAAGCTAATTTTTGCAAGTGGTGTAAGTTAAGTGTCCAGTTTTATTCTCCTGTATGTAGCTATCTAGCTTCCCCAACACCATTTATCCAAGACATTATTCTTTCCCACTGAATAGTCTTGGTTCCTTTGTCAAATATTAGTTGACCATATATGTAACATTTTATTTCTGGGCTCTCAGTTCTGTTCCATTGATTTATCGATATACCTTATGCCAGGATCATACAGTTTTGATTACTATAGCTTTGTAGAATACTTTAAATCAGCATCCAGATGTTTTCTTTCTCAGGATTGTTCTGGCTATTTGAGGTCTTTTTTGGTTCCATATAAATTCTAGAATTTTTTTTCTATTTCTATGAAAAATGTATTAGATTTTGATAGTGATTGTATTGAATCTATAGAAAGATTTAAGAAGAAAAGACATTTTAACACTATTCCTTCTTCAGATCCATGAGCATGAGATACATTTCCATTTGTTTATGCCTTCTTTAATTTTTTTCATCAAAGTCTTATAGTTTTTGGTGTAGAGGTCTTTTGCCTCCTTAATTAAATTCATTACTAGATATTTTATGGGTTTGGTACTATTATAAATGAGATTTTTTTCTTTATTTATTTTTAAGATGTTCCACCATTAGTATAGGGAAATACTTTGAGTTTGTATCCTTCAACCTTACTGAATTCATTGATTATTTCTAATAGATTTTTTAATGTATTCTTTAGGATTTTCTATAAATAAGTTTATATAATTCGAAAATAAAGACAATTTCACTTCTTCCTTTCTTATTTGGATGCTTTTTATTCCCTTGTTCCAGGTAGGACTTCCAGTACCATGTTAAAAATAAGTGGTGAGAGTGGGCACACTTGTCTTCTTCCTGATCTTAGAGGGAAAGCTTTCAACCTTTCACCTTTACATGATAGTTAGTTTTGGGCTTGTCATATATGGCCTTTATTGTGTTGAGATATATTCTTTTTATACCCAGTTTGTTGATTGTTTTTATTATGATAGGATTTTGTATTTTTTCAAAAAATTTTTCTACACTTATTTAGATAAGCCTATGGTTTTTATCTTCCATTCTATTAGTTTGGTGCATCACATTTATTGATTTGTAGGTGTCGAATCATACTTGCATCCCAGCAATATATCCCACTTAATCGTGGTGTATGAATATTTTACAGTGTTTTGAATTCAGTTAACTAATATTTTCTTGAGAATGTTTGCATCTGTCAGGGATGTCATTAATCTTCTTAAAGTATCCTTTTATGGCTTTATTATCAGGATAATGCTGGATTCTTAACATGAGTTTGAGAGTGTTCTCCCCTCCTTTGAAAAAAAAATTATTTTCTCATAGCTTTGGAGGCTACAAGTTCAAGACAAGATTCTGACTGATTCAGTTTCTGGTGTGAGCTCTTACCTGGGCTTACAGATGGCGGCCTTCTCCCTAAATAGTCACATACCCTTCAAACATGAAGGGAGAAAGAGCATGCACTTTCTGGTATCTCTTTTTTTTTTTTTTAATTGAGGTAAAATTCGTTTATAACATTATATAAGATTTATGTGGAGTTCCCATTGTGGCTCGGCAGAAACAAATCTGACTAGCATCCATGGGGTGGTGGGTTTGATCCCTGGCCTCACTTAGTGGGTTAAGGATCCGGCGTGAGCTGCATTGTAGGTCGCAAACATGGCTTGGATCCCTCATTGCTGTGGCTGTGGCTTAGGCCTACATCTACAGCTTTGATTCAACCCCTATATGCCATGGCTACGGCCCTAAAAAGCAAAGAAAAAAAAAGATAGGAGTTCCTGTCATGGTGCAGCGGAAACAAATCCAGCTAGGAAACATGAGGCTGCAGGTTTGATCCCTCGCTCAGTAGGTTAAGGATCTGGTGTTGCCATGAGCTGTGGTGTAGGTTGCAGATGTGGCTCTGATCCCACATTGCTGTGGCTGTGGCATAGGCCAGCAGCTACAGCTCCAATTCAACCCCTAACCTGGGAAGCTCCATATGCTGCAGGTGCAGCCCTAAAAAGACAAAAAGACAAAAAAAAAAAGTTTATGTGTACAACATTATATTTTGATTTCAGTATACACTACAGTGTGCTCACTACCAAAAGTTTAGTTTCCAACCATTACCTTATTGCTGACCCTCTTTATCAATTTTACCCCCCCACCTCTACCCCTGTAGTAATTACTAAATCTGTTCTCTGTATTTGAGTGTTTGTTTTTCTTTGGTCTGTTTTATTTATTTAATTTTGTTTATATAGTCCACATATGACTAAAACCATATAGTATTTTCCTTTTTCTACCTGATTTATTTCACCTAGCACAATACCCTCAAGGTCCGCCTATTGTTGCAAATGGCAAAGTTTCATCTTTTTGTGGCTGAGTAGTATTCCACTGTGTGTGTGTGTGTGTGTGTGTGTGTGTGTGTGTGTGTGTGTGTATCTCACAACTTATTTAGTCATTCATCCACTGATGGTGCACTAACTTGTTTCCCTATCTTGGCCATCATAGATAACGCTGTGATGAACATCTCTTTGAATTAGTGTTTTTATATTTTTCAAATAAATATTCAGAATCCTCTTTATTTTAAGAGTTAGAAAAGGACAGGTATTAATTCTTCTTTATGTTTGGTAGAATTTACAGAGAAATTATCTGTTCCTAGGCTTTTTGGGGGGGAGGTTTTTAATTTCTGATTCAATCTCCTTACTTACTATTAGTCTGTTCATGTTTTCTATTTCTTCATGATTGAGTCTTGGTAGATTGCATGTGTCTGAGAAATCATCCATTCCTCCTAAATTGTCTAATTTGTTGGTATATATGCATATGGTCAGGCACACACTCAAAAGAAAAAAAATTGTTACTCTGCCAAGCACACACAAAAATAAATTTCACCTAGGTTTAAAAGCTAAATGCAAAAAGAAGAAGTATTATAACATGATATATTAAATACACTTTCAGTCTGAAAGAAAGGAATGCCTTCCTAAACAAGATGTAAAATCTAGATTTTAAAAAGGAAAAATTAAAGACTACTTCAAACAAAAGCATAGGATACAGGACACTGTGAGAAAATATTTTCAAATACATTGTAACATTATATAATATAAAAGAACCCCAACAAATTAATTTTTTAAAGATAAAACTTGAATATAGAAAGGAAAATGTGAACATGTAATTTATCCCTTCAGAAATACAAATAAATATCTGAAAAGATTTTCAGCCTCACTAACATTGAAGAAAAAACAATTTAAAAGCAAGATACCTTTTATGGCAAAGATATTGACAAAAGTGAAAATGATTCAATGTTAGCAGGGATACAGAAAATAGAAATTCTAAAAAAGTGATAGTGGAAGTGTAAACTGGTCCATCTTTTTTGAAAGGCAGTATGTTAATCCATCAAAATGTTGAATCTTTATGGCATAGCAGTTTCATTCGTAGCCATCTAGTCCTTAGAAGTACACAGAGGCAAAATGATACAGGTATGGGAATTCTCAAGAAAGCATTGCCCATTATAATGAAAACTTTTCAAGAACTTAATTGTCTATTGATATGTAAATGGCTAAAAATTTGTTATACATTTATAATAAAAAGAGGATATGTGTATACTGATCTAATGAGATATTTATGGCATAGAATATGTATGGTATGAGCCAATTTACTTTTTAAAACATATACGCAAAAATATGCAAATATGGTATATACACCAGTTTTGGTCATAGGTAGATATGAAACAGATAGCCTCTCAGTGCAGTGTCTGTGACAAGGAGATAAATAACTAAAGACTGGTGAAATAGGATTTGTTTACTGAGATATTATTTTTGGAAAAATAACCTAATAAACATTTTAAATAATTAGCAAAATCCCAAGGATGGGTGTCGCTTATAGCAAGGTTTCAGAGAATGGAGAAGTGTCACTGTGCATGACCCAGGAGAGTGATAACCCAGAGGAGGTGGGAGGTGGCAGAATAGATGAGAAAGAATGAAGAATGGAAGAAAGAATGCAAGGAAAATGAGAGTCAGAGGAGGGTGACCAAATAGAAATGGTGAAGTGATTAAGAAGAAATACTTTAAAGAAGAGAGAATCTCTAAAATGAGACTTTTGAGATTTCTGCAGCATTGCACAAATGGATCCTTACCAGTGATGTACATCATCCCGAAAATCTGATAGAGCATAAGTATTCTCTGATACTGTAACAAAAACAGAAACAGTGAATGGGCTTATGTAACCTCTGGGGAACACAACATAGAATAGTCATGTATAAAGAAGGCCCTTGAGGGAGTTCCCACTGTTGCACAGTGGGGTCAGCGGGGTCTTGCGAGCACTGGGACACAGGTTCAATCCCCAGCCTGGCACAGTGGGTTAAAGATCTGGCGCTGCTGCAGATGCGACTTAGGTCTCAACTGTATCTTAGAACTGGCCCGGGAGATCCACATGCCACGGGGAGGCCAAAAACGAAAAATAGGGGGGAAAAAAAGAAGGCCCTTGACAAGATAGTGACAATAAGAACAGTAAGACAATAAGTGCCCAGGCATCCAGATAAATCTTATTGAGAGCTGTGGAAACACTGCATGGGTTGAAGTTTTAAATTGTTTTGTCCAGCTCTCAGCGACCCAGGAAACTCCGGCCAACTCTGAGTTGTATGTGCTTTTGGACTGCTTGATTTGTGTTAACTAAGCAAATGCATTACCACTGTATGAAGAGGGGGAGGGAGAGAAGGTAGGGGGAGGGAGGAAGGGAGGGAAAGGAAAAGAATACATGGATAGCCGGCATCCTGTAACAAACTAGTACTAGGAGCAAAACTAGTTAAATAATATCCAGCAATCATCCATCTTCCCTCTACCAGTTCCTCCTTCGATTTCAGTTAATAATATCACTGCTTTATCAATCACACCACCTTAAACTTTGCCATTAGTTTTCACTCTCCAACTCTACATTCTTCTTCAACCCTAATTAGCTGCAGTCTACTGATATATCAAACTTCACTGAAAATAAAAATCCTCTTTCATCTAAAGTAGGTATCCTCTGTACCTTCAGGACATTATACTAAGTGAAATAAGTCAGTCACCATAAAAACAAGTACTGTATGAGTCCACTTATATGAGGTACTTAGGGTAGTCAAAATCATAGGTGTGGAAAGTAGAATGGTGGTTGAGAAGGGCTGGGGACAGGGGGAATGGGGACTTATTGTCCACAGGGTATTGATTTTCCGTTTCCAAGGATGAAAAGATTTATGGAGATAAATGGTGGTCATGGTGCAGAGCATCAGTGATGCCACTGAACTCACTGACTTTAAAATGGTCAAGACAGGCGTTCCCATTATGGCACACCAGAAACAAACCCAACTAGTATCCATGAGGATGCAGGTTTGATCCCTGGCCTTGCTCAGTGGGTTAAGGATCTGGCGTTGCCGTGAGCTGTGGTGTAGGTCAAGGATGCAGCTTGGATCCTGCATTGCTGTGGCTGTGGTGTTGGCCAGCAGCTGAAGCTCTGATTTGACCCCTAGCCTGGGAACTTCCATATGCCATGGGTGTAGCACTTAAAAAGACAACAACAACAAAAAAGGTCAAGATGTTAAATTTTATGTAATGTGTATTTTACCACAATAAAAATTAGAAAAAAAAATTCATCAAGATTAATTTAGAGATGTGTTAGAGTATGGACTCTATGGTATCATCTATATTTACCAATTGAGAATTCAGTGTTGTGGATAAAAAAATTTTAAACTTTGGGAAAAAGGGGGGGGCATCCTCTTAACCCTGGAGCTTCAAAAGGAAAGTACATGTTCAATAAAAAAAGAGATGAGATGTTCACCTAACCAGCTGGAGCAGGCATAATCAACCTTGGTAATGAAATACTAATATAATGAAATACTAAGATAATGCAGGCTGTTCAAACTCACACCAATCGAATATTCTGTCTCCTCCATGCAAGCCCTTTCTCTCTATTCTGATTGCCACTGGCCTCATTCAACTGATGTTCCCTGGATGATGCACCTTCTTACCTGGATAATGGTAGATGCCTACTAACTATGCTGGTATCTCATCTCTTCACTCCATTCTCTGTGAAGATTCTAGATGAATATAAGTTTCTAGATTGTAAGCCACCAAAACTGACTTAGGCTAACTTAAGGAGAAATGGAATTGTACAGAGAATACCAGGAAGTCTTCAAAACTCAAAGCTACAAGTTCAAGAAATTGGGAAGAATCAAAGAAGGCCAGAATGCAGGGAATACAGTCGTGGCCATGGTTCAAGAAGAGTCAGGGAAGGACATAGCCACTGATGCCACATCCCTGGGCACTCGTCACTACCCCAGCTGGATACACTGTTAGCATGATACTTTGCGGTATGTCACTACATTATTTACATGGAAGTTTGTAATTGGCTGAGTCAAGGCCATGTGTGTTTGGCTTCAAGGGGGGAGAAGACATGTCTGCCCCTTCTTGGCTTTTCATAGTGGAAGCAGGCCTCAGCCCTCAAGTAATACCTCATAATAGGCACTTCCCCAAAACAAGAATGATGATGGGATTTCAGATAGCCCAAAAAACTAATAATGTTAACTAACCCTTGCCTTTGAATCCACGTTTCTAAATGGCATAAAGGCGATAATCACTCCATCCCCAAACTCCCTTTTCGGCTCTTCCTTCTTTCTTTAATTGATTCTTCACCGATCATTTCTCAATTCCATTGTACCTTCCAGACAGTACTTTCTGCTAGTAATTTCCTATTCTAATCTCTACTCGTACAAAAGTTACACCACCCTCAAGACCTCCTCTGTCACATGCAACCTCTTTCAAAAATCTTCCCTGTTTCCAGATAATCTTTCTTTGGGGAGGTCCCAATTTATAATACTTACATTCTTCCCGAATTATAGTTTAATTATTTGCATGCGTTCTCTCTCTCCCTCTAGATTGCAATCTGTTTAAGAACACAGTAGAATTTATTTTTCATGTTTTTACAAATATCATTTTTTTATGTTGGAGTATAGCTGACTTACAATGTTGTGTTCATGTCAGGTCTACAGCAATGTGTATCAGCTATATATATATATGTATATATATGTATATGTATATATATAAACACACACATGCATATACATACATCCGTTTCTTTTCCGTCATTTTCCCATTTAGGTATTACAGAGTATTGAGTAGGTTTCCCTTGCTATACCACTGGTCCTGTTACTTATATATTTACATATAGTAGTATGTATTACAAATATTTTTAACATAAGTGCCAAATAAATGCTGAACTGACTGTGCAAATGTAGCACTCAAAAGCAGACCTGAAACATAATATTTCACAAGCAGAAATGAGTTACTAAATTGCAATGGTACAAAAAAGAGGAGGATGGTATAATAGAAATGGCCTCTACTTGAAGAAAGACTTGATGGAAACAACAATCTGAGTTTAAGAAACTCTCTTTGTACATTTACATCATTTTTTTTAAAAGATGTACTTACAAGTCTTAAAAGGTAAATTTGCTAAGAGTATTAAAATATTTGATCTGCAAAAATATGTTATTTTAAGTATCTATTGCGTAAAGAAAGATACACATATACATAAATACAAATTCTTTCATCAAACTCCTACTCTTCCAAAAATATCTTCTTTGACTCTGTGATCTACAAGTAAGCAGAGAGAAAAGAAAAAATAGAGCTGGTTTAACACAAAGCTGCAAATGGTGATTGAAGGGTTTGGAAAAAGATCTATCAGAGGAGGTCAAGAAAATGTATATTATTCAGCTTGAAAATTAAAGGTTGATTTGAGACAATTTAATAATGATCTATAAATACATGAAGGGCTCTTACACAAGAATAATCACCAGCTTCATCTCAATTCCAATTTGGACTAGACCAAGAGGAAAAAATGTTAGATAAAAGGTAGAATTCTTGATTGTAAAAATTATTTAAAACTAAAGTGGACAGCTAAGGAGAGTGACGAAATCTTGTTCCCTGTGAGCGAGCTTTAAAATGTGGTTCAGATAACCAACAAGGACTTACTATGTAGCACAGCAAACTCTACTCAGTATTCTGTGATAACCTAGATGGGAAAAGAATCTGAAAAAGAATGGAGATGTGTATATGTAAAACTGAATCACTTTGCTGCCCACCTGAAACTAACATATTGTGAGTCAAATTATCATCCAATACAGGTTTTTTTAATTTCATTAAAAATATTAAAACATGCCTCAAAACGTACAACCTGCCTAAAGATAAAAGGAGACATAACCTTTAAAAGTCTTTTTCAATGCCTAGAGTCAGAAATTTTAAATTTATTTCCCTTTTAGAAAATGTTACGGTTTTTCAGATTCCCTGTTTTGCCTACAAAAAACTAAAGGAATAATTTTAGGATTTGGTTATATTCCAGTCTTCTCCCACATGCATCTTAAAGTTCTGCCATTTTGATGATTACTTTCTGGCATGTATTTAGGTGTTAAACATTTGGAAAAGGTGAGTGAGAACATATGCAATATACATTTTGAAATATGTTAGCTTCTATATTATAGTTCTCGATGAAAGAACTATACATTGATACTTAATGAAAGAGCAATATATATTCTTGATAAAAAGCCAAATATAATTTATGACAAAATTTATATTATGTGTGTTCTTGCTCACCATATTTATACCAAAGAAGGTTCTACCAAAGCATGACTCCTCCATCTCCACGGCTTTACCTTCTCTCATACCGAAAAGCTGGCTTATATTTAGATCAAAGAATACCTTCTGCCTCTGTTGTTACTTCCTACAAGCTTATTAGAAACACTGATATCTATCCAAGAAATTAACAAGGAGAGAGATGAAAAGAGTGTGTAAATAGTCTTGACACAACTAGCCTCAACGTTAAACTTTTACATTGCCATTTGTGGGAGTTCCCGTTGTGGTGCAGTGGAAACAAATCCCACTAGTATACAAGATGATGCGGGTTTGATCCCTAGCCTTGCTCAGTGGGTCAGGGATCTGGCATTGCCATGAGCTATGGTGTAGGTCACAGACGTGGCTTGGATCCCGGGTTGCTGTGGCTATGGCATAGGCTGGCAGCTGTAGCTCTGGATTCAAACCCCAGCCTGGGAACTTCCAAATGCCAGAGGTATGGCCCTAAGAAGAAAAAAAAAACTGCCATTGGTTTTCACCTATTTCCATTTTAGCAGAGGAAACCAATCAGGCATGTTGAAAGTCTCAGAATTTAAAAAAACTCAATTTTTTTTCCTAAAAAACTCTGGACACTAACAATGCATTCAATTATAGGAAGTTAAAGAGGTATTAAAATAATTTTATTAGTGTATCAGTCGAGGTTCTCCAGAAAAATATAACCAGGAATTCCTGTAGTGGCTCAGTGATAACAAACCCAACTAGTATCCATGAGGACGTGGGTTCCATCCCTAGCCTCTCTCAGTGGGTTAAGGAGCTGGTGTTGTGAGCTCTGGTGTAAATCACAGATGCAGCTCAGATCTGGCATTGCTGTGGCTGTGCATTAGGCTGGCTGCTGCAGCTCTGATTTAACCCCTAGCCTGGGAACTTCCATACGCCACAGGCCCTAAAAAGCAAAAAAAAAAAAAAAAATAGAAAAGAAAAGAAAGAAAAAAGAAAAATAGGATATACTGAGAGAGAAAGATTTTTAAGGAACAGGTTCACAGGATTGAGAGGTCTGGCAAATTTGTATAGATCAGCTGACAAGTAACTCAGATAAGAGTTGATGTTGTAGTCTTGAACCCCATATTTATAGGCAGGCTTGCTGGCTGGAAATTCAGGCAGCATTTCTGTGTTACAGTCTTGAGACACAATTGCTTCATCTTCAGGAGATTTCAGTTTCTATTTTTAAGGACTTCAAATGATGGGAGGGGGCTCACTAATATTATCAAAAATGGTTCTTTTCCACTTAATGTCAACAGATTTTAGGTGCCAATTACATCTACAAAATACCTGGACAGAAAAATCTACACTAGTGTTTGATCAAACAACTACATACATAGTTTAGCTAAGTGGATGTATTAACATATAACCATCATACATAGATTCCTTGTTTTAAACTTAGTAAGTAGAAGGTTTTCACCGGATTTCTTTTTTCTGAAATACCTGCATCTCTTTAATAAGCTCCTCCTTGATAATACATATGGGTGATTCACAAGCAATTTAACTTGTGTATTCTTTCACTTAGTCAACAAATGTTTATATAGTATTCCTATATAAACATTGTTCTTGGCACTAAGGATATAGAAATGGAGAAGCTAGACAAGGCCTTTGCCATCATAGACCTTACATTTATCTTGTTTAGAGTACTTATTACCATTCAATATTATACTTCATATATATATACTTGCTTATTACTTTAACCCCATAATATTATCAGTATCAATAAGCTGGGGCCATTATCCAGGATTTCTTTCTTGCTTTACACCCAGCACTTCCAGGTCAAGGTAGATAATAGATAACCAAGACATGAGCTAAATTAATTAATGAATAGTCCATTAGAGTCTATCCAACTTGCAGATGATAAATCAAAGACTCAGGGAAGTTGACTTATTTAAAGTCACACAATTTTAGCTTTTCGACTGAGAATAGGCCACAAATATCTAAGTTCAAATATCTTCCAATAAACTACACATAGAAAAGGCACATTCAATAAACATTTATAAAAATGATTTATGAAAATAAACCATGATTTATGAAAATAATTGTCCCAAAAAATAGCAATTATACTGATGAATTAGTCCAAGAGTATCATTTATTTTTCATCATCTTCCTTCCTCCATAAACTTAGTGTCAGTTTGACTACTTTCTTCAGTCTTGAATTTTAAAAATAGTCTTGGTATTTTAGAACAAAAGTATGACTAGAACTCCACCGACAACTACAAATTAGCATAAAGCAGCTGATTCCTAATATAATTTACTCTATCAACCCACACTGCCTAATTTTGATACACACAGTTTAGAACTTAAAGTATAATAGCTTGACAGTCTATCTCAAAGTTTCTCCAACAATAACACTGTTTCACTATTGGAAATTAATTTCATGAAGTTGAAATGGAAACAGTCCCCAAACTAATATATTCCTTTTTGCACTCTGGATGCAAGGAGGGTACCACACCCAGAACAAGTCATGCAAAGTACTCTAGTTCCCAAAAATTGTTTCAAAGAAGCTGCATGGGATAAGGAGACCGGATCAGAGACTGCCTGTAAGTTTCCTCTAGGATCCTTAAGTATAAGAACCCAAAAGCTTGAAGCTGCTGACAATGATCTTTTCAGTCATGTAGAGAAAGCTAGCTTATAAACAAAATAAATTGAATAGAGAGAAAAGCTAAAAAAAAAAATGGAGAATAAGAAACCTAATAATAGAGGAGATTGGGTTAAGATGGTGGAATAGAAGGACTGGAGCTCAACTTCTCTCACAAAAACAACAAAATTACAACCAAATGCTGAGCAACCTTCAACCAAATGGACTGGAAACTTTCAAAAAACTTTCCAGAAGACAAAGAGGAGAACACATCAAGAGGTAGGAGGGGCGATTACACAATATAAGCAACCCCATACCTCCTGGGTGGGAAGCCCCACGGACTGGAAAGTAACTGTATCACAGAGACTCAGCTACAGGACCTAGAGTTCTGAGCCCCACATCAAATCCCCATGCCTGGGGATCTGGCACAGGGAGAAAGAACCCCCGGAGCATATGGCATTGAAGGCCAGTGGGGCTTGTGTGCAGGAGTTCCACAGGGCTGGGGGAAATGGAGACCCCATTCTTGAAAGGCACACACCAACTTTCACATGCTCTGGGTTCCAGGGCAAAGCAAAGTCTCCACAGGAATCCAGGTGGAACCTGACTGCAATTCTTGGAGGATCTCCTGGGAAAACGGGGTGAATGTGGCTTGTTATGGGGGAAGAGCATTAGAGGCAAAGCTCTTGGGAACATTCAACAGCCTGCACTTCTCTGGAGGTAAACATTTTGGGGAAAATCTGGCAGCTCCAATCAGTGCTGAGAGGCCCCAGGCCAAACAATAATCCAGGTGGGATCACAGCCCCACCTATCAGTAAACAGGCTGCCTAAAGACCCCTCAGGCAAAACAGCCAGCCTCTAATCTCATCCAGAGACAAAGCCCCACCCACCAGAGAGATAGGACTCAGCCCCACCTACCAGTGGACAGGAACCAGCCCCTCCCATCAGGAAGCCTACAGCAAGCCCCCTCATACCAACTTCAGCCACAGGGGAGACAAACACCAGAAGTAAGAGAGGCTACAACTCTATTGTCTGCAGAAATGTCACCACACCAAAAACCTGTAAAAATGAAAAGACAGAAAATTATAACTCAGAAAAGGGAGAAAACGAAAAGCCCAGAAAAACAGCTCAGTGATGAGATTATCAGCCTCCCGGAAAAAGAATTTAGACTGTTGATGCTGAAGATGATGCAAGATATTGGAAATAAACTGGAGGCAAAGACTGATAATTTACAGGAAACACTGAGCAAAGAAATACAAGATGGAAAAATTAAACAAGAAGAGATGCAAAATACAATAACAAATCAAAAATTCATTAGAAGCAGTCAACAGTAGAATACAGGAGCAGAAGAATGAATAAGGGAGGTGAGGAAAAATTAGTGGAAATCACTAATGTGGAACAGAAAAGAGATAAAAGATTGAAAGGAAATGAGCAGAGTCTCAGAGAACTCTGGGATAATGTTAAATGCACCAACGTCCATATTATAGGGGTGCCAGAGGGAGAAGAGAGAGAGAGGGGGGCAGAAAAAATATTTGAAGAGATAATAGCTGAAAACTTCCCTAACATGGGAAAGGAACCACTAACTCAAATCCAGGAAGCTCAATGAGTACCATATAAAATAAACTCAAGGAGGAACACCCTGAGACACATATTAATCAAAATGACCAAAATTTAAGACAAAGAGAAAACATTGAAAGCAGCTAGGGAAAGAAACAAATGACATACAAGGGAACCCCCATAAGGTTATCAGCAGATTTTTCAGCTGAAACTCTGCAGGCCAGAAGGGAGTGGCATGATATACTTAATATGATGAAAGGAAAAAACTTCCAACCAAGATTATTTTACCCAGCAAGGCTCTTATTCAGATTTGAAGGAGAGATCAAAACCTTTACAGATAAGAAAAAGCTAAAAGATTTCTGCAACACTAAACCAGTTTTACAACAAATATTAAAGGACCTTCTCTAGGCAGAAAAGAAAAGGCCATAACCAGAAACAAAAACACTGCAAATGACAAGGCTCACCAGTAAAGGCACATATACAGTAAAGATATGAAGTATCCATGCACAATTATGCTACCAAAATCAGAAATCGTGAGAAGAGAACACAAATGTAGGACACTGGAGACACACTTGCAATTAAGAAACCAACAACTTAAAACAATCTCGTTTTTATATAGATTCCTATATCAAAACTTCACGGTAACTGAAAACCAAAAATCTATAATTGATACACAAACAAATAAGAAAAGTCAACTCAAATACAACATTAAAGATAGTCATCAAACCACAACAGGAGAAAAAAGGAGGATAAGGGAAGAAAAAAGAGCAAGAAAAATCCAAAACAGTTAATAAAATGGCAATAAGAACATACAAGTCAATAATTACCTCAAATGTTAATGGACTGAATGCCCCAAACCAAAAGACATAGACTAGCTGAATGGATACAAAAACAAGACCCATATATATGCTGTCTTCAAGAGACCCATTTCACTTCTAGGGACACATACAAATTGAAAGTGAGAGGATGGAAGAAAATATTCCATGCAAACGGGCATGTAAAGAATGCCAGAGTAGCAATACTCATATCAGACAAAATAGACCTTAAAATGAAGAACATTTTAAGAGACAAGGAAGGACATGACATAATGATCAAAGGATCAATCCAAGAAGAAAATATAACAATTTTAAATATCTACACACCCAACATAGGATCACCACAATATATAAGGCAACTGCTAACAACCCTAAAAGGAGAAATCTACAATAACACAATCATAGTGGGGGACTTTAACATCCCACTTACAGCAATGGATAGATCACACAGGCCCTAAATGAGGCATTAGACCATATAGACTTAGATATTTATAGGACATTCCTTCCAAAAGCAAAAGAATACACATTCTTCTCAAGTGCGCATGGAACATTCTCTAAGATTGATCACATCCTGGGTTACAAATCAAGCCTCAGTAACTTTAAGAAAATTGAAATCATTTCAAGCATCTTCTCTGACCACAATGCTATATGACTGGAAATCAACAACAAGAAAAAAATGGCCAAAAATACAAATACGTGGAGACTAAACAACATG
>PVHT020000010.1:253139-265786 GCA_004024745.2 Catagonus wagneri | reverse complement strand
TTCACTGAAGAAATCAAAGAGGAAATTAAAAAATACCTAGAGGCAAATGACAACAAAGACATGACACCCCAAAACCTCTGGGATGCAGCAAAAGCAATTCTAAGAGGAAAGTTTATAGCAATACAAGCCTACCTCAGAAACAAGAAAAAGCTCACATAAACAACCTAACTTTACACCTAAAGCAGCTAGAGAGGGAAGAACTGATAATACCTAAAGTTAGTAGAAGAAAAGAAATCAAAGATCAGAGCAGAAATCAACAAAATAGAAACAAAGAAAACCATAGAAAAGATCAATGAAACTAAAAGCTGGTTCTTTGAAAAGATCAACAAAATTGATAAACCCTTAGCCAGACATATCAAGAAAAAAAGAGGACACAAATCAATAAAATTAGAAATAAAAAAGGAGAAGTAACAACAGACATCACAGAAATACAAAGGATCATAAGAGACTACTATATGCAACTGTACAGCAATAAAATGGAAAACCTAGAAAAAATGGACAAATCCTTAGAAAATTACAATCTTCCAAGACTAAACCAAGATGAAATAGAAAATATGAATAGACCAATCACAAGTTCTGATATTGAAACTGTGATTAAAAATTTTCCAACAAAAAAAAGTCCAGGACCAGATGGCTTTACAGGCAAATTCTATCAAACATTTAGAGAAGAGCTAACACCTATCCTTCTGAAATTATTCCAAAAAATATTGCAGAGGAAGGGACACTCCCAAACTCATTCTATGAGGCAACCATCACCCTGATACCAAAACCAGATAAAGATACTACAATAAAAGAAAATTACAGGCCAATTTCACTGATGAACATAGATGCAAAAGTCCTCAACAACATACTAGCCAACCAAATCCAACAATACATTAAAAGGATTGCACGTCTTGATCAAGTGGGATTTATCCCAGGGATGCAAGGATTCATCAATATCCGCAAATCAATCAGTGTGGTAAACCACATTAACAAACTGAAGAATAAAAACCATATGTTCCTCTCAATAGATCCAAAAAAGCCGTTGACATCATCCAACACCCATTTCTGACAAAAAAAAAAAAAACCTTCAGAAAGTGGGCATTCGGGGAACCTACCTCAACATAATCAAGGCCATCTATGACAAACCCAGAGCTAACATCATTCTCAATGGGGAAAAGCTGAAAGAATTCCCGCTGAGATCAGGAATGAGACAAGGATATCCACTCTCACCACTACTATTCAATGTAGTTTTGGAAGCCCTAGCCACAGCAATCAGAGAAGTAAAAGAAATAACAGAAATCCAAATTGGAAAGGAAGAAGTAAAACTATCACTATTGGCAGACGACATGATACTATACCTAGAGAATTCTAAAGACTCTACCAGAAAACTATTAGAGCTCATCAATGAATTTGGCAAAGTCACAGGATACAAAATTGATACACAGAAATCATCTGTATTGCTATACACTAACAATGAAGTATCAGAAAGAGAAATTAGGGAAGCTATCCCATTTACCATCACATCAAAAAGAATCAAATACATAGGAATAAACCTACCTAAAGAGACAAAAGACCTGTACCCTGAAAACTATAAGACCCTGATGAAAGAAATCAAGGATGACATGAACAGATGGAAAGACATACCATGCTCTTGGATTGGAAGAGTCAA
Source organism: Catagonus wagneri (assembly GCA_004024745.2). NCBI lineage: Eukaryota > Metazoa > Chordata > Mammalia > Artiodactyla > Tayassuidae > Catagonus > Catagonus wagneri. Next base: position 264,135 of record PVHT020000010.1, on the reverse strand, counting down.
TATTATCAAAATGACTATATTACCCAAGGCAATCTACAGATTCAATGCAATCCCTATCAAATAACCAAGGACATTTTTCACAGAGCTAAAATAAAATATTTTAAAGTTTGTTTGGAAGAACAAAAGACCCAGAATAGCCAAAGACATCCTGAAAAAGAAAAATGGAGCCGGAGGAATCAAGCTCCCTGACCTCAGATTCTACTACAAAGCTACAGTCATCAAAACTGTATGGTACTGGCACAAAGACAGAAATATAGATCAGTGGAACAGGATACAAAGCCCAGAATTAAACCCATGCATCTAAAGTCAACTAATCTATGACAAAGTAGGCAAGAATATACAATGGAGAAAAGACAGCCTGTTCAGTAAGTGTGCTGGGAAAACTGGACAGCTACATGTAAAAAAATGAAGTTATAACACTTCCTAACACCATGCCCAAGATAAACTCAAAATGGATTAAAGATCTAGATATAAGACCAGATACTATAAAACTCTTAGAGGAAAACATAGGCCAAACACTGTCTGACATAAAGGATAGCAACATCTTCTCAGATCCATCTGTCAGAGTAAGGACAATAAAAAGAGAAATAAACAATGCGACTTAATTAAACTTCAAAGTTTCTGCACAGCGAAGGAAACCCTAAACAAAACTAAAAGCCAACCCACAGAATGGGAGAAAATATTTGCAAATGAATCAACTGACAAGGGATTAATCTCCAAAATTTACAAACACCTCCTACGGCTCAATACCAAAAAAGCAAACAACCCCATCAAAAAATGTGCAGAAGATATAAACAGACAATTCTCTAAAGAAGACATACAGATGGCCAAAAAACACATGAAAAGATGTTCAACATCACTCATTATTAGAGAAATGCACATCAAAACCACTATGAGGTTCCACCTTACACCAGCCAGAATGGCCATCTTTAAAAAGTCTACAAACAATAAGTGCTGGAGAGGACATGGAGAAAAAGGATCCCTATTACACTGTTGGTGGGAATGCAAATTGGTGCAGCTACTGTGGAAAATAGTATGGAGATTCCTTAGAAAACTAAAAATAGAATTACCATTTGATCCAGCAACCCTACTCCTGGGCATCTATCCAGAGAAATCCTTGACTCGAAAAGACACATGCATTCCAATGTTCATTGCAGCCCTCTATACAATAGCCAAGTCATGGAAACAACCCAAATGCCCATCGACAGAAGAATGGATAGGGAAGATGTGGTACATATAGGCAATGGAATATTACTCAGCCATTAAAAGAAACAAAATAACAGCATTTATAGCAACATGGATGGACCTAGAAATTATCCTGTGAAGTGAAACCAGTCAGACAATGAGACACCAACATCAAATGCTACCATTTACATGTGGAATCTAAAAGAAGGACACAATGAACTTCTTTGCAGAACAGATACTGACTCACAGACTTTGGAAACATGGTTTACAAATGAGACAATCTGGGGGGGGGGGGATGCACCAAGGGTTTGGGATGGAAATGCTACAAAATTTTGTTGTGATGATTTTTGTACACTTATAATTGTAATAAAATTCATTAAGTAATTAAAAAAAACTAATAATATACCTTGAGGGTCTGGATCCAGTTGTGCCTGAATTTCATATTTTCAATTACATGGGTCAATAAATATATTTTTTACATAAGAACATTTAACAAGAAAAGCTTAGTAAAGATAGTCCTACAATGTAAGCTCTATAAATGCTGAGATTTTGATTCACTCCTGTATCATCAGCATCTACAATGGTACCTTAACATCTAGAAGGCGTTCAATAAACATCTGAAATAATGGATCCAGTATTCACAGTTAAAAAGTGCAAAGAGGGAGTTCCCTTCATGTCTCAGTGGTTAACAAACCTGACTAGGATCCATGAGGATGTGAGTTCGATCCCTGGCTTCACTCAGTGAGTTAAGGATCTGGCATTGCTGTGAGCTATGCTGTGGGTCACAGACACAGCTTGGATCCCTTGTTGCTGTTGTGGTGTAGGCCGGCAGCTGTAGCTCTGATTCGACCCCTGGACTGGGAACTTTCATATGCTGCAGGTGCAGCCCTAAAAAGCCAAAAAAAAAAAAAAGTGCAAAGAAAGAAAAGTCTCTGTCACTGAAGTAAACCACAAAACCCAAAATAGCAACCATGTGCTGATATCTGTTACCTCATTTATCTTTAACAACACGAGGGACAGTCATTATTATCCTCATTTCACAAATGAGGAAATTAAACTCAGATAGATTAATTAATTTGCCAAGGTCATACAGTAAACGATGGAGCTGGGATCGAATGCCAGGTGTTCTATCTGACTCTAATGTCTACATGTGTCTCTACAATCATAATACTATACAATTTTACTTTAAGGATATTTTTATCAATGTCATTAGTCATTTTACACAACAGGGCAATTTTAACCCAAATTTTTCATTTTTCAATAAAAATTCCGAAGAACTAAAGGTCAAACATCTTGTACAAATCAAGTAGCGAGAATAAAAAGGCTGTAAGTAGATTACAAGATTCACCACTTACTAGTTAATCCTGTCTTAATTAGTTTCTGTTACTATAAGAGAACACCATAGACTAGAGAGCCTAAGGAACAAACATTTATTTCTCACATTTCTGGCATCTGGGTAGTCCATGATCAAGGTGTGGGCAGGTCCACTGTCTCATCTCATGAAAACCTGCTATGCGCTATGCTGATAGCCATCTTCTTGTTGTATCCTCACATGGTGGGGAAAGAGAGAATAAAAGAGAAAGCAAGCTCCAGTGTCTCTTCTTATAAGGGCACTAATCCCATTCAGTAGGGCTCCAAAAGTCCCCAAAGCGAATACCATCACTTTGGAGGTTACGATTTCAACACGCAAATGTTGAGGAGACACAAACACTCAGTTCATAACAAGTCCTCTGGATCATATATATGTCAAGCCATTTTCTAAGCACAAAAATCAAAAACTACACTGAAAGCTAAAAGTACATACAAAGAAGGTTCTTGACCACTAATGGAAGATGAGATTTAGGACATCACTTAGAAGGAGCAAAAAGTTAGCTAATAATTAGTGGGGAGCTCTTTCCATAGGACTATATACAAATGTATGAATGTTTACAGGGATTTGGTGATTTTGAACAAGATTGTATACAACCGACCATTACTCACAATGAATAAATATGTGTGTCTCTCATTACTGAAGGTGAGGTCAAGAGTTTTGGTTCCAAAAGATAGCCTTTTAGTATCATATCTTGCCAGTTCTTCTAAAAATCACATGGAGCATAGGGAAAAATGAGGTTGAAAAACTATTACTTTTTAGCAAAAGAATGAGACAGGAAAAAATCCAAAATTTACTGGATATTTCTAAGCATGGCCCCAAACTCATTAAAATAGCAAAAATGACTGAGGACCTAGATGGAACAATCAGAAAATATAAGGATAATGAAGGAAGTACAGAGTTAACACATGCAGAGAGACTAATGAAAAGAGCTGTAAAAGGTGGTTAAACATCAAAAAATCAGCAGCAAATATTGAACCCTAGATAGATAGAACTCCACATAAATGGGAAATGCTGTAAGTTGGTCAAATAAAAATCAAAATAGTAAACACAGAAAAACAATAAATTCCAGATCTTAGGTAAATACCAACCAACCAGAACAGAACCAGAGGAAGAGGTAAATGGGGGATAAATGGGAGATGGTCTTGGACCAGAAAACTTTCAGTAATTTCCCACAAACAATCACTTCCAGAAGGAAAGGACCCTACACTAAAAGGAACTTTTGGAGTTCCCTGGTGGTTCAGCAGGTTAAGGATCTGTCATTGTCACTGCAGTGGCTCAGGGTGCTGCTGTGGCTCAGGTTTGATCCCTGGCCTAGGAAATTCCACATGCCATGGACATGGCCAAAAAAGAAAAGTTTCTAAAACAAATAAAATTTAAAAATAAAAGGAAATTTCTAAAGCAGCCTCATGAATAGGAAGAGAATTCCTGAGGCAGTGAGAGCAGTGAAGAGAGAAAATCTTGATGGGTGCTGCCAAACAACCTGTAAAGTGAACCCCTCACTTTGTGAATCAAAGTCTGTGAGGAGACCTGGGAAATATAAAACTAGAGGCAGGAGCCTTGTTAAATCACATTGGGCACTGAGGGCCAGAGAAGGGGCACCCAGATAAAAAGGGGTTATATTTTCAATACCAGATTCAGCCTACACATCAGTGAAGCCTGGAATTATGAACCCTGGAAAGTCCTTTTCTAATTCAAATCCACCCAAAAAAAAAATCTCCAATCACTAGTTCATGAAAATCAACCTGATTCAAAATACATGACAAAATAGTTTGATCAGGTTCACTACAAGTAAAAGATGAAAACGTGTAATCAAATTTTCCAACAACTGGTGATAACTTATCAAAAATCTTTGTTTTGAAGCAGATGAAAATTTTAACATAATGTTCCCAAAATGAACTTAAAAAAAAAAAAAACCTCCTTCAGGAAGCATTTAGCAGTTATGAAAGAACACAAAACAGAAACAGAGGATTCATAGGAGAAAGAACGAGAATATAGAGGTACATGCAGAATTCAAGAAATAAATTGAAAAAAGGCACTTTTAGAAATAAAGACAAAGTTATGAGTCACAATACAGAGCAGATGCTACAGAAAAGTCAGTAACAGAATATTTTTTTAAGTTAAATGTGAATAAAATGAAACATACTGAAAAATAGAAAAAGATTTTGAGAGAAGCAGATAGAGAAGAGAAGGAAATCCAACATGATTCCTGAATAAAAGACTAAGTAGTGGAATACAGTAATGTTCAGAGGTTTAAGAAAATTATCTGTGACAGTATAAAAAATACATCTAATGAAGACTATATGTCTTGAAATGTACACTACAGTCTTGGGAAAACACCAAAGCCAACAACAAATATGTCACAGAAAAATAATTAGAAATCAAAGAGAAAGATAGATCATTCAGCAAATAGATCAAGACATGAATAACATAGAGAAAAACAGAATGGCATCAAATTTCTCACTGCAACATCAACACCAAAAACAAACAAACAAAAAAAAAACAAATAGAAGTTACTCAAAAGTAAAAGATGAGATAGGCATTTTATTTTATTTATATCTAAGCTTCCTCCTGAGCATATAGGCAGGAAAGAACACAGGGAATATTTCTCCAATTGCCATTGCTGGGGCAATGGGATGAGATGATCTCTAGACAATCAAGAATGTATTGGAGAAAATTTGCTAAAAGGAATAATGGTGCACAATAATTGTACTTAATAAACTTGAGACTAAACTATGGGAATCAGAGTGAGAGAATAGCATGGAAGTATTAAATATGATCTGGCAATAAATATAAACATAGCATAAAATAATGTCAGCAAATGGTAGAATTAAAGTTTCCAGGTTTCACATCCTCACAGAAACACTATTTTGACAAGCAGACATGAACAAAAATATCTTTATGAGTACACCAGAATCCAGATGAGAGACTGCAGCACACAGGTGGCACAGAGAAATGATGCACCAAAGAGAGGAGGAAGGACAGTTTCACTTTACTTGCATCACCCCTTCTTCAAAAGTGTGCAGTGCAGTGCCAAGGGTGATCCCCCTTTAGTCTTGGAAGTCTCATATGGAGGAAGAAAATTAAAGTGGGCATCCAACTTTATGACAGACCCAGGCTCCAGCCCCTTGCCAGGACATTAGCACCAGGCCCACCCACCTTTACATACTAGCACAGAGCCCACCTGACTTCAGACAGCAGCCCCAGCCCCACTCATGGACTTTGGTACCTGGCTCACACACAAACCTCAGCACCAGGCCTGCCTGTGAACCCTGGCACATTCACTGGCAGACCTGGAGCTGGGGTCTGTGAGTGGGCCAGGTTCCAAAGTCCCACAGACCTACACACCCACAGACCACCAACAGCAGGCTCATTCATTGACTCTGTCTATTAGACTTCCAAGAATCTCTGACTGGTCCGACTGGTTAAGGTTTTTCCCTACCAAAGCAAATCTACACATCCTTGGAGAGGGTATTACTTCTTCAAAGGAATAGATACCAAAGCAAAACTACGAGAATCATGAAGAAGCAAGCAACTATGAAACTACCAAAGAAACAAAATACAGCTCTAATAGACAAACCTAAAAATAATAAAGATCTGTGAACTGTCTGAAAAGAATTTAAAATAATTGCTTTAAAGAAGCTCAGTGAGCTAAATGGAAACACAAATAGACGATGAAACAAAATCACAGAAATAATATATGAAATAAGCTCAACAAAGAAATAGAAATCATTAAAAAGAACAAAACAGAAACTATGGAGCTGAAGAATACAATGACTAAATTGAAAAATTCAATATAGAGTTTCAACCACAGACTTGATCAAGCAACAGAAGGGATCAATTAACTCAAAAGCAAATTATCTGAAATTACACAGTAAAAGGAACAAAAAGAAATAGTATAAAAAAGAGAAAAGAAAGCCTAAGGGGATTATCAGATACCATCAAAGCAATCAATTTGCACATTATAGGAGTCCCAGATGGAGCAGAGAAAGACAAAAGGGTATAATCATATTTGAAGAAAGAAAGACTGAAAACTTCTCAAATCTGGGGGGAGAAATAGACATAAAATTCATGAAGCCTAAATGACTCCAAAGAGTTTAAAATGAAAGAAATCTACAATGAGACACATTAAAATTAAATTGTCAAAAGTTGAAGACATGGAGAGAATTTTGATGTCAGGAAAAGTGACTCAACACATATAAGGAAACCCCCAAGACACTCTCAGTGGGTTTCTCAGCAGAAACCTTACAGTCCAGAAAAAGAATGGTATGATACATTCAAAGTGCTGAAAGAATAAAAAGGCCAACCAAGAACACTAGACATGAAAATTTATCCTTTCAAAATGAAGGAGAGGAGTTCCACCTACGGCACAGTGAGTTAAAAATCTGACTGCAGTGGCCCAGGTCTCTGAGGAGGCAAGGGTTAGATTCCTGAGCTGGAACAGTGTTTTAAAACATCGTGTTGTCACAGCTGAGGCTCAGCTTCAATCCCTGACCCAGGAATTTTCATATGCCACAGGTGTGGCCATAGTAAATAAATAAGGGAGAGATAAAGACCTTCCCAGGAAAACAAAAACTGAGAGAGTTCATAATCACTAGATCTACTTTATAAGAAAGGTTAAAGGGAATTCTTCAAGTTTAAAGAAAAGTACACTAAAGAGAAACACAAAAGCATATGACATATATATCTCACTGGTAATGGTAAATATTAAGACAAGTACAGAACAATGTAATACTTTAAGAGTGATGAGTAAATTACTTTTAACCCCAGTATAAAAGTTAAAAGACAAAAATATTAAGAATAATCACAGTGGATTACAAAAATTGGTTAATGGATACACAATATAAAAAGCAAATTCTGACATAAAAAACAAAGTATAGGGAGAAGTAAACGTGTAGATTTTAAAACAAACAAAAAAATACATGTTTATGTATCAAATGATATCAACACATTATTTTTCTTTCACAAACTTCACTTTATATTTTAACCTTCAATTTTGCTGCCTTGCAGGAGGAAAATGTGGGGTTTAACTTGTTTAAATTTAGAATATGTTATTCACTGAATAAATAGAATGCACTTACTGACTAAAAATTGAAATTTTGCTTTGAGGAAATGTGCAGAGTTTTTGTATGAAACTGAAGTTAAATTGTTTAGATTATCATAACAAGAAGTTTCATGCAAGCCTCATAGTAACCACAATGAAAAAAACCTGTAGTTGGAATTCTCATGTGGTGCAGAGGGTTAATGATCTGGCATTGTCACTGTGGGGGCTTGGGTCACTGTTGGGGCATGGGTTCAATCCCTGGCCTTGTAACTTCCACATGTCATGGGGGTGGCAAAAAAAAAAAAACCCTCTATAAATAGATACAAAAAAGATAAAGGGAAAATCAAATCATCAAATCACAAGGAAGGACAGCAAGAAAGGAAGGCAGGAAAAAAAGACCTACAAAACATACAGAAAACAAAAAATTTCCTTTTATCAATGTTTATAGTTTTCAGCATAGATATGTGGCTGTGGCATAGGTTGGCAGTGTAGTGATAAACACACAAAAATCAGAAATTTTCAGTGGTATATCAGAATAGGTTTTTAAACACTTTATTTAGCATAAGGTTAAAGAAGGGAGGGGAAGCAGTACCAACATTTATAGCTATTTCAATTTGGTACAAACTCACAACATAAAAAGAGAAAATTTCAACAACAAAAACATAAAAAGGGAAGAGGAAAAGGATAGAACCCCTACAGGAAAATGAAGATAAGATGCTATCAGCAGAAAATGGACTATTTTATCTATGAATTTTATAGAAATCTAACTGTAACCACAAAACATAAATCTAGAACAGAGACACAAAATACAAAAAAAAGAGGAAACTGAGAAAGACATTATAGTAAACCACCAAACTAAAATGACAGCCAGAAACACAAGGAAAAAGAAACAAAGGAGGTATAGAGAAACCATAAAACAAAAGATAAAATAACAATATTAAGCCCTCATTTATCAATAATCAATCACCCTAAATGCAAATGGATATAATTCATCAATCAAAAGAGACTGAGTGGCTGGAAGGATTGAAAAATAAGACCCATCTACATGCTGCCTTCACAACACTAAACTTGAAGACAAACATAAGCTCCAAGTGAAGCAAAGGAAGATGATACTTCAGGTCAATGCAGTCAAAAAAAGCAATGTAGCCATACTTATATATATCTGACAAAAGAGACTTCAAGTCAAAAAAGGTAATAAAAAACAAAGGTGAACATTATATAAAGGTAAAGGAGACAATTTATCAAAAAGATGTAAAGGTTATTAATATATATTCACTACCACTGGAGAACCAAAATATATAAATCAAGCATTAACAGATGTAAAGGGAAAGATGGCCAGCAGCACAATAAAAGTAGGGTACTTTAACATCCCACAACCATTAGTGGATTGATCATTTACACAGAAAGTCAACAAGGAAATGATTAAGGAAACAGACCAGATGGATTTAAGAGATTTGCGTAAAAGTCTATCCATATGCGGCAGAATGTATATTCATCTCAAGAGTACATAGAACATTTTCAAGGACAGATCATATGTTGGGACACAAAACACGTCTCATTAAGACTGAAATCATAGCAAACATCTTTTCCAATCACAATGACATAAAACTAGAAATCGGGGAGTTCCCATCATGGCTCAGCAGTTAACGAACCCGACTGGTATTCATGAGGACATGGGGTTCAATCCCTGGTCTCCATCATTGGGTTAAAGTCTGGCATTGCTATGATCTGGGGTAAAGGTTGCAGATGCAGCTCAGATCCCACATTGCTATGGTTACATTGTAGGCCAGAGGCTACAGCTCTGATTCAGCCCGTAGCCTGGGAACTTCCATATGACACTGGTGTGGCCCTAAAAAAAAAAAAAAAGTAAAAGAAAAACGAACAAAAAAAAACTAGAAATCAATTACAAGAAGAAAGCTGGACAAAAAATACAAATATGTGAAAACTAAACAACATGCTAATGAAGAACCACTAGGTCAACAAAGAAATCATACTAGAAATTTTTAAAAATACCTGAAGAGAAATGAAAATGAAAATACAACACACCAAAATATATGGGATGCAGCAAAAGTGGTACTGAAAAGGAAGTTTCTAAAAATACAGGCTTACCTCATGAAAAAAGAAAATTTTCAAACAATCTAACTTTATACCTAAGGAACTAAAAAAGAACAAAGGAAGCCCAAAATAAGTAGAAGGAGGTACATAATAAGTATTAGAGTAGAAATAAATGAAATGGAAACTAGAAAGACAATAGAAAAGACAGATTAAACTTATGAGTTGGTTCTTTGAAAGGATATACAAAATTAACAAAACTTTAGCTAGACTCACTAAGCAAAAAACAGAGAGGGCCCTGATAAATATAATCAGCAACAAAAGATGATAGTAACAGTGGATACCCCAGATATACAAAGAATTATAAAACAGTATGATGAACAGCTACACACCAAGAAATTGAGACAATCTAGAAGAAATTGACAAATGCTTAGAATCATACAATTTTCCAAGACTGAATCATGAATAAATAGAAAATCTGAATAGACTGATCACTAGCAAATATTGAAACAATTATCAGAAACTCAAACAAAACAGGCAGAATCACAGTTTAATTATACCAAACATTCAATAGGTATTTAATACCTATTCTTCTTAAACTCTCCCCTAAAAATTGAAGAGGAAGGAACACATCCTAACTTATTTTATCAGGACGATAATACCCTGATACTAAAACCAGCAACAGACAACACAAAAAAGAAAATTACAGGCCAATATCTCTGATGAATAGAGGCAAAAATCCTTAACAAAATATTAGCGAACTTAGAGTTCCCATCATGGCGCAGCAATTAACAAATCTGACTAGGAACCAGGAGGTTGCAAGTTCAATCCCTGGCCTTGCTCAGTGGGTTAAGGATCTGGCGTTGCCGTGAGCTGTGGTGTAGGTCGCAGACGTGGCTCGGATCCCACATTGTTGTGGCTGTGGCTGTTGTTGTAGGCTGGCGGCTACAGCTCTGATTTGACCCCTAGCCTGGGAACCTCCATATGCCACAGGTGTGGCCATTAAAAAAAAAGGGCAAAAAAAAAATTAGCAAACTTAATAAAAGGATTATATATCACGATCAAGTGGTACTTCTTTCAAGGATTTAAGGATAGTTCAACATCCACAAATCTATCAATACGATACATCACATTAAAAAATGAAGATAAATGACTATACTACCCAAGGCAATCTACACATTCAATGCAATCCCTATCAAATTACCAATGACATTTTTCAAAGAACTAGAACAAAATAGTTTAAAGTTTGTCTGGAAACACAAAAAACCCAGAATAGCAAAAGACATCCTGAAAAAGAAAAATGGAGCTGGAGGAATCAGGCTCCCTGACTTCAGACTATACTACAA
>PVHT020000010.1:219266-252139 GCA_004024745.2 Catagonus wagneri | reverse complement strand
AACATTTATAGCAACATGGATGGACTTAGAAATTATCATGCAAAGTGAAACCAGTCAGACAATTAGACAGCAACACCCAATGATACCGCTTACATGTGGAAACTAAAAGACACACTGAACCTTCTTACAGAGCAGACAATGACTCACAGACTTTGGAAAACCTTGGTTTTTCAAATAAGACAATCTGGGGGGGTGGGGGGATGCACTGGGGGTTTGGGATACAAAATATGTAAAATTGACTTGTGATGATTTATGCACACCTATAAGTGAAATAAAATCCATTAAGAGAAAAAAAAATAAAATAAAATAAAAAAATAAAATTTTCAAGTAGCTAAGAGTATTTTAACCTAATTAAATTGATACTCTTAAAAAAAAAAGAAAAAAACTTCCCTTTCACTAATAATACAAATAAAACAATGAGATGCCGTTTTCGCCTAAAAAAAAAAAAATGAAGATAAAAATCATACGATCATCTCAGTAGATGCAGAAAAATCATTTGACAAGATTCAAACCCATTTATGATAAAAATTCTCAATAAAATAGGTGTAAGAGGAACATACCTCAACATAATAAAGGCCATATATGATAAACTCATCGCTAACATCATACTCAAAAGTGAAAACTTGAAATCTATCCTTCTAGGATCAGGAACAACGCAGATGCCCACTCTCAATACTTTCATTCAACATAGGATTGGAAGTCCTGGACACCGCAATCCAATAAGAAAAAGAAGTAAAGTAATCCAAGTTGGAAAAGAAGACGTAAAACCATCACCATTTATGGAAAACATGATTTCATAGGTATGGAAAATAGTAAAGACCCCGCCAAAAATCTATCAGAAATAATAAACAAATACAGTAAAGTTGTAGGGTACAAAATCAAAACACAGAACATGTTGTATTTTATTCACTAACAATGAACTAGCAGAAAGATAAATTAAGAAAACACCTCCACTGACAATTACAACAAAAAGAATAAAATACATAGAAGTACATTTAACCAAAGAAGTGAAAATGCTGTACACTGAAAAGTATAACATATTGTTCAAAGAAACAGAAAGATATCCCATGACCATGGACTGGAAGAATTAATATTGTTAAAAAGTCCATAAGTAGAAAGAAAAGAAGAGGGAAAAAAGCAGGTAACATTGTGATTGTGAAAAGCACTCTTTTTATATATTTTATGTATTTTACATATTCACTAACATACGTAATATACATGTGATACTATAAAACTCAAATCAAATATATCAATTGTACATACATAAAAATGTAAATGTGGTTAACTCATCCAATAAATAGAAATATTGTCATATTAGCACTCAAAGTAAACCCCAATTTTATGGTATACATAGGAGAATCACCTAAACAAAGTGATTCAGAAAAGTTAAAATTAAAGAATTGGTAGAAGTTTGCAGCCAGACTGTGATGAGCTGAACTGTGTTCTCCCCAAAATTCATTTGTTGAATTCCTAACCCCAGAACCTCAGAATATGACTGGATTTAGAGACAGAGTCTTTAAAAGAGGTAATTAAGTTAAAACGAGGTCCTCAGGGTGGGCCCATATCTAGTATGACTAATGTCTCCATAAGAAGAGGAAGTCAGGACACAGATGGACACAGAGGGAGGAAGACCATACGGAGACACAGGGAGAGGGCACCGTCTACAAGTCAAGGAGAGGTGCCTCAGAAGAAACCAATTCTCCCAACACTTTGTTCTCAGACTTCTAGGAATAATGAGAAAATACAGTTCTGCTGTTTAAGCCATTCAATATATCTGTAGTTTTTGTTCTGGTAGATCTGGCAAACTAACACAGAACTCATTGATGTGATCTTCACAATGGGAACAAAACAGACAAATTGTAATCTTTAAAAATCTATTCCAGAGTTGAAGGTGCAAAAAAGATCTAAAATAATACATTCTAGCAACTGATGATCTCTTCTTAGGAGTGTAAAGATTCACAGCCTTGTTTCCTTCTGGTGGAGCTGTGAGGAGAAAAGGAATCCACGCCAGATAGAGTAAGGAACAACAGGCCAAACTCCTACCATCTTTTAACAGCTCAGTATGGGCAGATAGGACAAATTAGAATCACCAAGAACACCATCCACAGAGTAAGTCTTTCCCACCAGCTTCCTCTCCCCATAGATCTTCACCCAGTACATAGGATAAAACACCAAATACTGTGGGAACGACAAGTGATGAAGGATATTTCCTTTAAGACACACAGGGGCTTCTCCAAGTGCAAGGGAGCAGGCTGCAGGAGGCATGAGTAGGGGTAGAAGAGCTAAAGGAAATTCTCAGAAGGCATTCCAAAGGCTGAGAGAGGGATAGTAAAGACAGAAGTCCCCGGGTACAGAAAGCAGGGGATGGAAATTAGAAGACAATTCTCAAAGTTCAGAAAGTTGATAGACAGGCAGGTATGTTAGTAAGTAAGCAGGCAGATGAATGGATGGAGGATGGATGGATGGATGATGGATGGACGGATTCTCTTCTTTTTCAGCTGAATCATACTACATACTGCACTCTGATTTTAAGGCAATACATTGGGAATAGTTTCCTCGGTGAAGACCTCTGAGAATTTTTCAGAGACCGACACATCAACATTATCATTGCTGTGAGATCCCACTGAAACCAATGCAAGGGTCTCTTCTAAATGTGTAAGAATCACTTCCATTTACAACTTCAGGAAAGAAAATCTGCCAGGGTATTACTAAGAGTAAAATCCATTCTTCTGTTCACCAAACCTAAACCACTGCATTAGTGCAGACCAAGACAAACACAAAATATCACAATAATGCTGTGGGGGATATACGCTTCATTAAAGATAATCCACTACAATATGACGAAACATAAGGCAGCTATTCTTTCTGCAGCAATACAGATGAAGACTTTATTTTAAACCCACAGCAGATTGAATTTTTGCATGATGTTTTCTTTAAACTGCCTTGCTTAATCTAGAAATACATTAAAACACTCATCCACCAGCTGTGCTGGTTTCAGCTGTAGCAAATTGATGATTAGCTTTCTCCTGACAATATTTCCTTCCTACAAAATTTTTTAATGGACTGAAATAACACTAAAAATCAGGAACTGAAAATACAACTTCAATACAATTTAAAGTTATTTTTATCTTTAAATCATTTGAATAACATTAGACAAAACAAAACATTAATTAGGTGTTAACTCTTTTGTGTTTTATTTTTCAAGGCAAAATTCAAAACATATCATCCCAAAGCCAAATAAATAGGCAAAATTAGTTGTGATTGCCTGCATTAAACTCATTGCAAAATCTGTGACTTTTGTAATACTTTCAGAATTTATTAGTAATTTAAGGTAATCATGGTTATTAAAGATTCAGATTGATTTTTTTTTTTTTTACCTTCTCTACTATGTGATCTAAAAGACCAGAAGCTCCCACTGTGGTACAACAGGATGGGTGGTGTCTTGGTAGCACTGGGATAAGGTTTTGATACCTGGCCAAGCACAATAGGTTAAGGATCTGGCATTGCCACAGTTGCAGTTTAGGTTTCAACTGCAGCTCGGATCTGATCCCTGGCCAGGGAGTTCTGTATACTGCAGGGTGGCCAAAAATGAAAAAAAATACAAGACCAGTGTTTTCTTTTAGTCAAATTTAATTGTTTTATATGTAAAGTTAATTAAATTTGACTAAAAGAAAATACCTGCAAATAGAAAAAAAAAATCCTTCCATTCAGAAGTGTGTGAACAAGAGCTGGCAAATGGATGGACAGATGGATGAGTCTCTTTGTAAAAAAAAGTGTTATCACAACACAGCCATGCCCATTTGTTTACATTTTGTTCCTGGCCGACTTCTCAGCAGTGGTAAAGTTGAATAGCTCCTGCAGAGACCTGAGAGCCATCAAGACTAAAATACTCTCTGGCTTTCTTAGACAAAGTTCAACTCCTGGTTTAAATGAAAAGTTTCATTCTTCTGCCATTTTTTGATGGGGTTGTTTGTTTTTTTGATATTGAGCTGCAGGAGGTGTTTATGTATTTTGGAGATTAATCCCTTGTCATTTGCTTCATTTGCAAATATTTTCTCCCATTCTGTGGGTTGTTTTTTTCTTTTATGGTTTCGTTTGCTGTGCAAAAATTTTTAAGTTTAATTACTTCCATTTGTTTATTTTATTTTTTACTGTCTTTATTCTAGCAGATGAATCTGAGAAGATATTGCTGCAGTTTATGTCAGAGACTGTTTCTCCAAAGAAGACATACAGATGGCAAAAAAAGGATGAAAAGATGCTCAACATTACTAATTATTAGAGAAAGGCAAATCAAAACAACTATGAAGTACCACCTCACACCAGCCAGAAGGGCCATCATCAAAAAGTCTACATTATAATAAATGCTGGACTGGAGAGGATGCAGAGAAAAGAGAATCTTCTTACACTCTTGGTGGGAATGTAAATTGGTACAGACACTATGGAAAACAGTATGGAGGATTCTCAAAAAACTAAAAACAGAATTAGCGTATGATCCAGCAATCCTACTCGTGGGCATCTCTCCAGGGAAAACTATGACTTGAAAAGACACATGTACCCCAATGTTCACTGCAGCACTATTTACAATAGCCAAGACATGGAAGCAACCTAAATGTCCATCAACAGAGAGATGGACAAAGATGTGATATGTATATATAATGGAATATTACTCAGCCATAGAAAAGAATGAAATAATTGCATTTGCAGCAACATGGATGGATCTAGAAATTATCACACGAAGTGAAGTTAGACAGTGAGAGACAAACATCATATGCTATCACTTATATGTGGAATCTAAAAAACAAAAAAAGGATAGAGATGAACTTAATTTGCAGAACAGAAACAGAGTCACAGACATTGAAAAACATGCGGTTATGGTTACCAAAGGGGGACAGGTAAAGGGGAGGCACAGGTAGTCTGAGGGTTTGGGATAGAAATGGTCTAAAATTAGGTTGTGGGAATTCCCATCATGGCGCAGCGGAAACAAATCCGACTAGGAACCATAAGGTTGTGGGTTCAATCCCTGGCCTTACTCAGTAGGTTATGGATCTGGCATTGCTGTGAGCTGTGGTGTAGGTCACAGATATGGCTCAGACCTGGCGTTTCTGTGGCTGTGGCATAGGCCGGCGGCTACAGCTCCAACTGGACTCCTAGCCTGGGAACCTCCATATGCTGCAGGTGAGGCCCTAAAAAGACAGAAAGACAAAAAAATAAAATAAAATAAGGTTGAGATGATGGTTGCACAACTCAATATAATAAAATTCATTGGGAAATAAATAAATAAATAAATAAATAAATAGTTTCAAGCCAGCTCTCACCTCCATTCCATCAAGCTTTTTTATATGTTCTTCCAGGAAGGTATTAAAAAAAAATTTTAAGAACTAAAAGGTATAGTCTCCAGATTAAATCAGTTGCATTAAAATTAAGAAAAAATAAATCACTTCTGCATTCGGCATTTTACTTGTCATTTTACCTGACCCAGATACTACATGAGTTCTCTTAGTCCTGGTGTAGTGTGATGCATTGCACATGCCTTATTACCATTTTCAATTAAAATATGCACCATTTTCATGGACATTATCTCACACCTATTCTTATTATCACTCATTTTATTTTGTATTTCCTAAAATTTATAGTAATCAATACCAAATAAAGGAAAAGCTAATCAACTGTGATCCCTTCAAAAGCTGGGAGTTAGACCAGATCACTCAACAGCTAACACATTTAGATTTAAAACTTTCTACGATTGTTTACGGTCAAAGGTTATTTTACCTCACAGAATTCTACAAGCCCCTAAGTGTCGGCAGTCATTACTGGTACTGGAAAACTGAATATGTCCTAACTGTTAAGCCTTCTTGTTTATGCAATCCACTATGTAAAGAAAAGAAAGAAATCCTCTATGTGCTTAGCACTGGCTGATTCCATGTATGAGACTGAAAAATCTTCAGATTATCCTCCAGACTTCAAATGGAAGAATACTATAACCTAGAACCCATTGCTAGTGTGAGTTAAGAAGTAGCTAAGAAGATAAGCTGCTGTCACACATCATAAACATTTTCTACCTCTATTTGACAACAGAATTAAAGAAAAACTGAAGCACAAAGAAATGTTTAAGTCCAAATACACAAAAGTCCTTATCAGTCCTTTTTCAGGAAGTCTAATTCCATGCGTTCCAAACTTTCCTACACATCAGCATCTGGGAAACATACTACAAATTAAAACCAAGTATGGGAGTTCCCTTTGTGGCTCAGTGGTTAACGAATCTGACTAAGAACCATGAGGTTACAGGTTCAGTCCCTGGCCTTGCTCAGTGGGTTAAGGATCTGGCGTTGCCGTGAGCTGTGGTGAAGGTTGCAGACGCGGCTCAGATTCCGTGTTGCTGTGGCTGTGGCGAAGGCCGGAAGCTACAGCTTCTGTTAGACCCCTAGCCTGGGAACTCCACATGCCACGGGTGCGGCTCTACATAAAGGCAAAAAGACAAAAAAAAAAAAAAAAAACAAGTATGCCCTCCCTCTAAGATTCTGATTCAGTAGGTCTGGGGTGGTATCCAGGATTACATAGCTTTTGCTGTTGTGGTTGTTGTTTTGGCTATGCCCAAGGCATGTGGAAATTCCCTGAGCCAGGATCAACCTGGCACTACAGCTGTAACCAGATGCACAGCGGTTGACAACACCAGATCCTTAACCTGCTGGGCCACGAGGGAACTCCTGGGATTATATAGTTTTAATAAAGACCTCATGTTGTTTTTTTGCAGTGGTACATGGACAGATGTTTGAGAACTGATACATCTGGTATCAGTACAAGGTAAGAAAGGAATAACAATCCAAACCTGTTTTGTTGGTTGCTGTTCTTTCCCAAGTAGCTATTTTGCAATCAGTGTGGAAAGAGGGTAAACCAGTCTCTGAAAGTTGGGAATTCTTCATTCTTGTCCAGTTTTGTTACCGTCAAGCTCTATAATACTGGACAATTCTGTTGGATCTTGTATGCTTCTGTTTTTCCACCTATTAAGTGATAAGGATACTGCCTGTCTATCTCACAGAATTTGGGGAGTGTATGACAATGCACCTTGAAGAAAGTAAAGGAGGAATGACAGGGTAAATATAGCAGACTAGACACACACACATTTAACTCCACTCTCTCCTAAGTAAAAATAATTACATTAAGGCTATATTTAAAGGAATTATACCATAGAAAACAAAGAGAATGGAAAAGGAGCCAATAGTAACAAAATTTAAGCAGAGGGATAAGTCCAAGTGATTTGGCACCCAAGGGAAAACTGCATCTTCAGTGAACATTATGGAAAGTTGATATGCAGCCCAGTTTGGATGGCAGAACAATCAAATGGTTCAACACTGAATGGAGATGGAGGTAAAATGGAGGCTATTTTAAAAATGAAGGAGTAGTTGAAAATTTGTTTAGGAGGTAATTAGGTCCTAGGATATTCTTCAGCTGGAACACCTTTACTCTCTTCCTCTAGCAGAATGGAGCTCTGTTCTCTGCAGAGTGCCAAAAAAAGAGCATATCGGACTTGGGAAACATCAGGTACAGTCGAGGGTGAGGTTATCATAAGAAATCAGGACAATTCAGCAAACATTTTCTAACAATACCATAAGTTTCTGCTCTATTCTCTAACTCAGTTCCCTAAACACTGGCAGTTAGGTTTATACACTCCAGACAGCAAACAGGGAGGTTCTTCCTCCTGAATCTGACCAGATCAAGAGAAAAGACCTCAAGAGATTTCTCAACAAATTACCCAACAAATTACCCAACAAAATATCCAAAGTTCACACAATCCCCCAACCTCTCCCAAATATGCAGAGTCTGAGGTCAGTACAGACACCTGTGGAAAGCATCTAATCCAAAAGTCAGGGACCCAAAGAGTAAGTACAACTAGGAAGAACCAGGGAGATGGAAAGCTTTAAAACCGTAATTAGGTCCAAGACCTATGTGTGAGATGGGATTAATTTATCTAATTATATTTCAAACTTTATGTTTCTAACTTGCATCGTAATTTCAGAGACCACAAATTCTAATCCAAGATGCACAAATATTCAAAAATATAACAAAATAACATTACTCACTATAATAGAGTCCCTTGATAAACCCAGTAGTGTCTATGTACTATCCCACAGAAGCACAAGACTATTTTAATTAATGAATGAAAACAAGCCATTAAAAAGTTGTGAATGAAATGTCTTCTGTCATACACAAAACTAATTTCAATTGGGACTATCTATCTATCTATCTATCTATCATCTATATATCTATTCCTCAAAGAGATCTGTCTGCTTCTGTGCTTGTCTACTCCCCAGTCATCAATAAGCAAACAACATTGCTACGATCAAACCCTGAATCATGTCACTACTCTGATTAAAACTTTCATGTCCCCTTCAGTATAAAACATAAAAATTTGGCAATAGCCTACAAAACCCTACCTTCTCTTCCACCCACTCCCTCTCTCGTGTTCCTCCTTCTCACCTGCTTCCTGCAGCCACACCAGCCCCCTTGCTGCTTCCTGAAAAGCACACTCCCACACAGGGGCTTCATACTGCCGTTTGGTCTCTTTGGAATGCCCTTCCCACAGATACCCATGTAATTCATTCCTTCAACTCTGTTGAAAATGTCACTTTTCCACTTTGCAATTTCAAACTGTAACACCCCCCACCCCAGCTTCCAGCAATCTCAATCAATTCTACTCTCATTTATTTTTTCCACTTTTGTTATCTTTATGGTTTATTGTCTTTCTCTCCTTGCTAGAATATAAGCCCCATTACAGAAGGGCAAAATATTTGTTTGTTTATTCATGATTACAAGTGCATAATAATTTTTTGAAATCACTACAAATGCCTCATATACAGGGGGCACTTAATAAATATTTGCTGAAATACTATATAAATAAATGTGTGAAAAGGCTGAGATGTCTCTTTAAAAAGAATAATCAGAATATAAAAAGATTTCTATAAAAATTAAAACATAGAAGAAATTTTTAAAAAAGAAGAAAAATTGGAGGAAAGCAAAAAGGACAAGAGAAAAGGAGAAGCGGAGGAAAAAAGAAACAATATTAATGATTTGGTCCAGAAAGTGACATTAAAACAAAAGAAGTTTCAGAAAGAAAAAAGAGAGAGAGAAGGATTAGAGAAATAATTTCTGAGAACTGGAAAAAGAGTAAGTTTCTGAGAACAGAAAAAAAGAGTAAGTTTCTATTTTGAAAAGCCCACCAACTTCTGAGTATGATGGATTAAAATAGACTCACACAAATTAGGGCATATCACCAGGCAATTTTCTGAACACTGTGCATGAAGAAAAGATACTAAAAGTGTCCAGAGGAAAAATAGAACAGTTCCTATACAAAAGATCAAGAGTCAGATTGGCCTTGGATTTTTTCAAAGCGACACTGAAAGCTGGAAGACAATGAAGACCTGCTACCAAACTAAGGAAAAATTATTTTTAAGACAGAATATCTTAACAGATAAATAATAACTCAGGTAGAAGAATAATGACCCTTTAAGAGATGGAAGATCTCAAAAAAATTTAAAAGAGAAAACTTCCATTGCTTCCTTTCTTAGGACTCTGATGGAGGATATATTCTACAAATCATTAGGGCTATGCTAAGAAAGGGAAAGATAGGGAATCCATGAAACCAGCGCTTCAATTAGAGAAAGGGGTAAAAGGATTTCTTAGGAAGATGGTGTTATGAGTTGAATTGTGTCCCCCCCAAAACATACATTGAAGTTCTAACCACCAAAACCTCTAAATGTGACCTTATTTGAAAACGGTGTCTCTGCAGATGTAATTCAGGTAAGATGCTGTCTTTTGGATGGGGTGAGTCCTAAATTCTACATGAACCATGTCTTTATAACAAAGGAGAATCTGAACACATAGAGACACCAAGACTTCCATAGGAAGATGGAGGCAGAGACCAGAGTGATGCATCTATAAACCAAAAAACACCAAGGATTGCCTGCCTCCCCCAGAAACTGTGAGAAAAGCATGGAACAAATGTTCCCTTTGCATGGCTCTTGCTAACACAGTGATTTTGTACTTCCAGCCAGCAGAACTGTGAAAGAATAAATTTCCGTTTTTAAAAGCATCAAATTTTTGTGGCTTTTGTTACAACATCCTAGGAAACTAATACAAGTGGTGAGGAGAGGTCTCAAGAATACAGGGGTGCAGCCATTTTAGAAAACACTAAATCACTCCATCATTGGACTAAAACACTGATGGACCGAAATATTCCATGAGTCCACATAGAGGTAGATCAGGGAGCTCTAAGAGAATGGCTGAGGAGACAAAATTGGTAGAATATCTGGTGTGGTTTTAATATATTGAGAAGGGAAGCAGACAACTAGGGAGGGCTTGGAATACAAAGAAAACAAAACAAGTGGGGGAAAAGGCAGATACCAATTCAGGGAAAACAGAGCGTGTGCATAAAATCATATTCTATCTTATGGCTCAGCTATGAATAGGGTTTTCATAGTAATCATAACACAAATACAGAATAAAAATTATAACTACAAAGAGGGACAGGTGAAAAGAAGGAAGTATGAGTGTGGGAGGGGTTAGTGTGGTGAAAGAGCTAAATCCTCATCTTCAAAGGCATGTATAATATCAAAAATTGAAAAATAAGAAATATAATTATAGGCATCTTTTCAAAAATATGACTATTAGCAAAAGAAAGCCAGAATTAAAAAATCTCTGAGCTAGGAAAAGTCACCCTTAACAACACCCCTTTAAAAGTATATGAAAATGAGTTCCCTTTGTGGCTCAGTGGTTAACAAATCTGACTAGGAACCATAAGGTTATGGGTTCAATCCCTGGCCTTGCTCAGTGTGTTAAGGATCCTGCATTGTTGTGGGGTAGGCCAGCAGCTGCAGCTACAATTCTGATTAGACCCCTAGCCTGGGAACCTCCATATGCTGCAGGTGCAGCCCTGGAAAAGACATACACACATACATACATACATAAATGTATATGAAAACTAAATTCGTATAACAATTAACAAACAGGTAAGTATAAAGGTCATGTCCCATACAAATTTGATATAAAATAAAAGAGAATAAAAAGTAGATAACATTGCAACCAACAATGAAAAGATACCAGAAAAAGATGCCCACAGAACAAAAACTATAATTTTCTATTTCAAGGTACATGGTATTATTGAAATTATATGACACAAAAAAAAAACAACATAAATTAGAGCTACAATAATTCAGAAGTAAAGTGACAGAATCTAGAAAAAAATTAAATTTCAGGAATGAAAATCAAACTAGAAGAAACATAACAGTATGAAGTACGATAGTTAATGCTTTAAAAGAAACAGGAGGGAAAAATTTTTATAGATCAGAAACAAATAAGGTGAAAAAATAACTTAATAAACATTGAGAAATACGGACAACAAGCAAAGAAAATCTTACATATAGATAATGAATCTCCAAAGACGAAAAGCAAAACAAAGAAGCAAAACAAATGCTAAAAATTATAACTCGGATAATCTTATCTGAAATAAATAAAATTTTGAAATGATATATGACATAACATACAGCAGATGTAAAAATATTGCCCTACAAGCACTAACACAAAGACATAGTCCAGTAACATCACTTGACTCAGAAAAAATCTTTTGGGCATGTGACTTTTAAGGAAAATACAATTAGATTAGACTTTTAAGGCAGCTATGCCTTAAGATAGGATAAAATGGAATAATATTTAAGAAACTCAGGAAAGAAAAAGTGAGTCAAACATTTTACATCCTGCAAAACTTACTTTGAAGTTTAAAAGGACATAGACAACCCCTTACCAGGATGCAAGAGTCTTATGAACTCTTCCTGAGGAATCCGCTAAAGAAAAAACTTCAGATACCAAAGCACATATCAGCATAAGACCTGAGTTCCCGCTGTGGTGCAGCAGCTTTGGGGGCGTCTCTGGAGCACAGCGACCAGATTCAATCCCCGGTGGCACAGTGGGTTAAGAATCCTATGCAGCTACAGCATAAGTTGCAACTGTGGCTCGGCCCTGATCCCTGGCCTGAGAACTCCATATGTCGTAGGGCAGCCAAAAAAGAAGAAATAATAAAAAATAAAAAACATAAGACCTGATCGTGAGCATTAAACACATAATTAGTTGTACAACTAAGACTAAATTAGTGCCAAAGAGAAGAGTGTACGGTATGATATAGCTATATGCTCAGAGAATACAGATGTAATACAACCATTAAAAAAATGGAGGGAATTAATTGTATTACAAGTGTTATCATTGTTATTTTGAGACTGTTGTATGTGTATTATGGATTAAATTATGGGATATTCTAATTCTATCATCCTCTTTGGCCCTTAAGATTCTAGATTTTCAGTGCAGAAGAAAGTAGGTACTAAGTAGTACAAAATAGGGTCAATAACTAATCCTGTAGTTTGGGGTTAGTAGATGCAAATCATTACATTTAGAATGGATAAGCTATGAAGTCCTAATGTATAGCATAGGGAACTGTATCCAGTCTCTTGGGATAGACCATGATGGAAGATAATATAAGAAAGGGAATGTATATATGTACATGTATGACTGGGTCACTTTGCTGTACAGTAGAAATTTGCACAACATTGTAAATCAACTAAACTGTAATGATAATTAAAAAAACCGTAGTTCTGAGTTTGATTTGGAAATAGAACTCATATAAATATTTCGTCTTTAAAATACCATATATTCATATATTCCTAGTTCTGTACACTAAGAAGGCTTAGAAACAATGACTGGTCTAGAAGCAAAGACATCCCTTAAATGCAGATTTATGTTCTTGAAATATCATTTGTGATTAAAGGAATTTAGAAAATGTAAAAGATAAACGTGTAAGAATTTTATCATACCAAATGGCAAAAAAGCTTTCAGAAAAATATAAGGTCATGTCCATGCAGTCAGAAGTTCACTTTGGGAAGTTTCTACTGGCCCCAAAATGGACAATTTCAAATTTTAAAACACTAATAATTGCAATGAACTGAAATCTGTTAAATATGTGTAAGTCTATGAATTCATTATGATATTTAAAAAGTAAAACTAATAGATCCTCTTTGTTGGATCCCTTTTTTCCTTCTTCTTTTGGCCACACCCATGGCATGTGGAAGTTCCCAGGCCAGGTACCAAACCCTGCCCACAGCAGCAACCCAAGCTGCAGCAGTGACAATGCCAGGTCCTTAACTTGCTGCACCACCAGGGAACTCCTCTTTGGAGAATTCATCCTCTTTGGAGGATGATAGGAAACTAACTCAATATTTTGAAAACTAGTAAATAAAGGGAAAGAATCAAACACATTGTGCCTTTCCTATCTAAATGTAAAACTGAGTAACTAGCAGATGAGGATAAATGTCATAAAACTATTTTAACATAAGTAAAAAAGAAATAATAGACATAGAATATCATAATTTTGTATTCTCCAATAAATTAATGTGTCTGGGCTCCGAGCACCAACTGTTGTTTATATCCTAAAAAGAGACATAATCAGGCATTATGTGCTGCCTGATGAAATAACACAATAACTTGTAGTTGTGCCAACAGAATAAAACATAGCCTGATCCAGCCTCTGGATCCAGCCACAAACTTGTGAAAAATGCAGAGAATAGAGAAACATGTTGAGCCCTTATATGAGTATGCCATTTTAAAAATCCAAGCCATGGGAGATTCTATAGGTTAATACCAAGATTCTTCAACAAATGCAGTTGAAATCTAATTGCTGCAGATAGGACTTCCAGTACTACATTAAAAAGAAGTAGGGAGAGTGGGAACCCTTGTCTTGTTCCTAATTTTAGAAGAAAAGTTTTTGCATTTCACCATTGAGTAGGATGTTAGCTGTGGGTTTGTCTTAAATGGATACTGAATTTTGTCAAATGCTTTTTCTGAATCCATTGAGACGAACATGTGATTTTTTTTTATCTTTCTCTTTGTTAATGTGGAGTACCAAAATGATTGATTTGCGGATACAAAAATCCTACTCGATCATGGTATATGATCATTTTCACATATTGTTGAATTAGGATTGCAAATATTTTATTGAGGATTTCTGCATCTATATACATCACATACATTGATGTTTATGCACCTTCTTGTGTATTTCTATACTTTATGATTTTTTAAAAAGTAAGTAGGAACCTGCTATAGATATCTAGCAAAAAACTTTTCTCTTCATTACAAAAAGGGACATACGTGACTGGTACAACTCACCCTTGTCCTTTTCTTTCTCACTCTAATACAGAAAATGATGGCCTGAACTGCTACAGCCATCATGCAACCATGAAGAAAAAGTCAAGAGATCTACAAATAAATTAACCCTGATTGTTAAGCTGCTGAGCCAACATTAGCAACTGCCTGCCTCTGGACTTTTTGCTATATGATTAAAAGAAATCATTGACCTTTGAACAACACAGATTTGAACTGTGGAGGTCTAATGATACACAGATTTTTTCCATTAAATACTGCTACAGTACTACATGATTTATGGTTAGTTGAATCCAAACTACAGATAGAGAGGGCCAACAATGAAGTTATAGTCGGATTTTCAACTGTGCAAAGTGTTGGCACTCTTAACCCCATGCTGTTCAAGGGTCAAATGTAAATTGTAAGGAAAACAAAGGATGAAGGGAAAACCTGTAATTTTTTAGAGAATTTAAAGAAATCTTAATTTTTTATAAAAAGGGGCAAAATTAAATTACAATGTCTAGGGTTCACGATTGAGTGAGGAAACCAAAGAGAAACCTCCTCCATAACGATTACTATGAATATCAGGATAGTTGTTATTTTGAGGAGGAGGTTGAAGACTATAATTTGTCAAGAACACAGAAAGAGGCTTCTGGGGGGTTGGAAAATTTCTATTTCTTGACCCTAGTGTCACTTACATGGCCTTTCAATAACTCATTAAGCTATAATTCGTTGTATGTGGTTGTCTGTACCTTTATTTCTACAATAAAAACCTTTCAAATGCTCAATTGAAAAAAAATATATAGAAAAGAATAGCCAAGAAAATTTCCTGGAGTCGGAGTTCCTGTCATGGTATAGTGGTTAACGAATATGACTAAGAACCATGAGGTCGCGGGTTTAATTCCTGGCCTTTCTCAGTGGGTTAATGATCTGGCGTTGCCATGAGCTGTGGTGTAGGTCACCAATGCAGCTTGGATCTGGCATTTCTGTGGCTGTGGCTTAGGCCAGGGGTTACAGCTCCAATTTGACCCCTAGCCTGGGAACCTCTATATGCCATGGATGTGGCCCTAAAAAGCAGAAAAAAAAAAAAGGAAATTTCCTGGAGTTCCCGTCATGGCACAGCAGAAACAAATCTGACTAGGAACCATGAGGTTACAGTTTCAACCCCTGGCCTCGCTCATGGGTTATGGATCCGGCGTTGCCATGAGCTGTGGTGTAGGTAGCAGATGCTGCTTGGATCTAGTATTGCTGTGGCCGTGGCATAGGCCGGAGGCTACAGCTCTGATTAGACCCCTAGCCTGGGAGCCTCCATATGCAGTGGATGAGGCCCTAAAAAGACAAAAGACAAAAAAAAGGAAAATAAAAAGAAAATTTCCTAAAATAATAAAAAAGATGGATTTAACCTACTGGCTACTAAGTCATTATACAATATTGTGATTATAATACTGTAAAGAACTAGAACAATGAACAGAACAGAAAGCCAAGAGACATACACGTGCACAGGTACACACATAGAGAGAAACAATATCACAGAGATAATACTCAGAATCAGAAAAGAGATAAACTACTTAATATATGGTTCTCGTACAAATGGCTGTTCATATTGACAGTAAAATTCCAAAGAGATACTCAAAAATTCTAAAAATAATAAACAAAAAATATATTTCAAGCATATAAATATCTAAATGTAATCTTTTAAGTTTATCATGCTTTGAAAAAATAATGACAGAGTATTAGGGAAAGATTTCTGTATGATGTGGAGACAGTAAAAGCCACTCAAAGAATGCAGGTCATAAAAGTTAGCCATATCAAAGTTAAATACTTTTCTCGGCAAAATAAACCATAAAGTTCATTAACAAGTTACAGACAGGGAAAATATTTCCAATATGTAAAAGCTTAGTACACCCACAATATAAATGAGTAACTATAAAGAAATTTTTTTAAAAAAGAGGGCAAAGGCTATGAAAGGACAATTTACAGGACAATCCACAATGGCAAATAAGCACATTAAAAGATGCTTACCAGCACTACTAATCTGTTAGATTATATCCACACAATGTTCCCTAGTCACCAATTGGGAAAAAAATTTTGACAGTATTTGTTTTGGCAGGGATGTGTTCATATAAGAATTTCTATATAGAAAGTAAGTCAGGACCACCATTTTGTAGATCATTTGAAGTATTATCATGCAATATGTAACAAAAATTTAAAATATCCTTGCCCTCTATCTCAGTTATTTCCCTTCAAAGTATTTTCTGTAATGATACCTAATACAAGTGTATGTGGAGGAAATAAAAATTATTCACTTATGTGTTTTTGTAAGAATAAAAAAATCATAATTTTGTGAATAGGGATTAAATCAAGAAACTAATTGTTTGACTCAAACAAGATAATGTTATACACCAGGAAAATGAAGAAACTAGACCTATAGGTATTTTTGGTAATTTTAAATATATAAGTCATTCCCAAAGGAAAGATGGAACTCTTACATGATATCATTTATGCACATTTTAAGACACACAAAACAACAGGAACACAAAGTAGTACATGTACTTAAATACGGTAGGAAGAAGACCATGGAGTTGGATTGGTATCAAAGGAAGTTCACCAGTACCTATATTTGCTTGGGGAAAAAAAATGCTATGAAGCAAGTGTTACACAATTTTAAAATAAAACATGCTGTTGTACCATTTGTTACTGATTTTTATAAAAATGTCATTGGAATTAATAAAGAATAGAAAAACGATAAAATATTAACTCAGATTCAACATATTAACTATCATAAACATAGGCTTTGATTAATGTTTCACAGAGAAGAAAATCAAGGTAGTCTTTTCATTTTTTTAAGTGCAATCATTCACTCCATGTGCCACATTAGATCTCAAAAAGACATCTCATGTCCGCCACTTAAATTCACTTTCTGAGAGAACTTACACCTATCTTTCCAATAAATATATCATCTTTAAATATATGTCAGAGAGAGTTATTCAAAAAAATATGGGAGACTAATGATGGATTTGCTATGTCAAACCAATTCTCCCACAGAGAACAACAATCTGAAAGTGTCAATCTGAAAGTGAAGAGCTCCAGGCCAGAAATCAGGGGAGAATGGGCTTAGGAAGATAAACACTGGCATTTGTATGGCATCTCTTTCCTGAGTTGCATCCATCAATTCCTGACTGGACAACTGAAAGACAAAGAGTTTAAACACAGTTGGGGGAAACTTTAGGGGATAAGAACAGCAGGCCAGAGTTAGCAGTTTGGAGTGCTTTGATGAAAATTTCACACTTCAGTTTGGGTTCCCAAAATCTGCACCCCAGAGGCAAGGATGAACCACAAGCACACAGGTCCTCACAGGGATTTAAGCTCACCTCAATCCTGAAATCAATCTGAGGTGATCTCTGACAAAAAATTCTACACTAAGATCCTGGGTATTAAACCTTTCTTAGAAATACTGTTTTTCAAATACAGTGTCTTGCACATAACAAAAAATCAGTATGACCACAAAGACATGAGAAAAGAAAAGCAAGCTTAATAGCACATTCTGCAGGAGATAACTCAAGGAAAATTTAGTTAACCTAAAGACAGACCAAAAGAGATTATATAATTTGAAAAACAAAGAACAAAAAGACATTTATACTATAAAGAGAATCTAATGGGACTCTGTGGGGAAAAAACAAAAAGTCTAACATACATGAAATTGGAAAAGAGACAGAAAAGAGAATGGATCTTTTGTCAGAAATTTTCCCAACCTCAGTGAGAAACACAAAGTTACTGATTCAAGATGCTCACAAAACCATGTACAGAAAAATACAAAGAAAGCCACACTTATGCAAGACATAGCCATACTGTTTTAAATGAAAAATGTGTAGAAAAATCTTTACAACAGTAGATAAGATGATACATCCCATATATCTAAAAACACTAATTCAAATGACTGCTGAATGCTCATCAGAAATAATGTCTACAGAAGATAGTGGAACATGTTCAAAGCGCTTAAAAAAACTGTCAACTCATAGTTCTATATCTAGTACAAATATCCTATAAGAATGGAGGCA
This sequence comes from Catagonus wagneri, assembly GCA_004024745.2. Taxonomy (NCBI): domain Eukaryota; kingdom Metazoa; phylum Chordata; class Mammalia; order Artiodactyla; family Tayassuidae; genus Catagonus; species Catagonus wagneri. The sequence continues at coordinate 233,906 of PVHT020000010.1, read as the reverse complement.
AAACAGACATTTTCAGATTAAAAAAACTAAGGAAATTTTTTTCAACAAATCTTCATTATAGGAAATCTTTAAGGATATTCTAGAGGACAAGTGAAAATAAAACCAAATTGAAACTGAGATATTCAGAAGAGCATCATAAATTATAAACATGTGAATGCATAAAATTATTTCATCTAAATTTCTTTAAATTCATATGATTGTTTAAAGAAAAAAATTGTGGTATGGAGTTTCTAACATACATAGATCACATATATATAACAACAGCAATGTAAATATTGGGCACAGAAGTAAATGATCCTATATGTTTCGAAGGTTTCATAAAAAGTTTCTACTTTTTGCCTGAAGTGGTACAATATTACCCGAAAGTAGACTTTGAAAAATTAAGCATGTATAATGAATTCTGTAGAGTAGCTACTTAAAAAAATGAAAAAAAAATAAAAATAGATATATTAAAACAATTTTTAAGTTCCCATTTATATGTTTTAAAAAAGACAATAAAGAGGAAAGAAGCACCACAAATTAACAGAACAAAAAGTAGAGATATTAATATCCCTATCTCAGCAGGGATATTCAAGAAATTCAAGAAAAAAAAGTATTGAACAATCTTATCAATTACTTTAACATAGCTGATATTTACGGAGCACTACAAAATACACATTCTCTTCAGATACACATGACCCGTTAACCAAAACAGACCACATGTTGCACTGTATTTAAAAATTCCAGTAAACTCAAGGATTGAACTCACATAGAATATATTTTACTGACCCCAGAGAAATTAAATTAGAAGTCAGTAAAGTAGCAATGCTTCCTATGTTCAAAGAGATGTAGGATAAATTGGAGCACTTTAGTTGAGAACTAGAAATTATTTTCTTCCAAAAAACAAAATGAAATTTCATATCTGAAAAATTCAATAATGGGTGTTAAGAATTCCGTGGATAAAACAGAGCTGAAGAGAATGTGTGAAAGTAAAGAGGTCAAATGAAACGTCAAGCCTGTATTACAAAAAGATGAAAGATATGGAAAATAAAAATGACTTGATAAAAGACAAAAAACACACAATGAAGAGACCTGTCATAGATGGACCAGAAGTTCCAGAAAGGACAAAAGAGATAAAGGACAGAAGCAACATTTAAGGAGATAATAGCTGAATTTTTTCTGTAACTGATATTTTTTACAAATCAAGTCAAAAAATTAAAAGCACAATATTTCACAAGCAGAATAAAGAAAATAAAACCATAGCTAGGTACAAAAAAAAAAAACTGATGAGATCAAAGACCAAAAAAAATCTTAAAAGCAACCAGAGAACAAAGAACACATTACCTGCAAAAAAGCAAACATTAATAATATCAGACTTCTCAACAGAAACAACTGAAGGAAGGGGACAATGAAACTAGGTTCTAATACTATAGATTTAATATTTAAAAATAAATAACAAAGCGCTAATATTTCTTAATTTTTAACTTAGAATTTTATACTCATAGATGATATTATTCAAACAGCAGATAAAATCAATATTTTTGAGAAAAACAAAAACTAAGAGTCAGAAGATGTGCACAAAAGGAAATAAATAGAAAAGTTCCCACTGTAGCTCAGTGAGTTAAGAACCTGACTAGCATCCATGAGGATGTGGGTTCAATCCCTGGCCTTGCTCAATGGGTTGAGGAACTGGCATTGCTGTGGCTGTGGAGTAGGCTGGTAGCTGCAGCTCCTATTCAGTCCCTAGCCTGGGAAATTTCTTATGCTGCAGGTGTGGCCATAAACAACAACAAAAAAACACAAAAAAGGAAATAAGTGGAATTTTCTAGAAAATAATTCCATATGAAACTCAGACATGTAGGAGGAAATAAACATGTTATTTTATATGTGTATATATATATGTTATATATATACACACACACATACATCTTTTATGTATTTTCACTTTATATATTCATTTTATCTTTATATATAGTGTCATAGTCACTTATTTATATAAAGATGAAATAACTGCATAGTAACTATAAAAGTAACATTTACTTGAATAGAAGTAAAGTATGTGACAACATTATTGAGGAGCACATAAGTGGATTTAAAGTATTTTATAGCCTTTGTGTTTTCTAGGAAGAGGAAAAAATTCCAAATATTATCAGAAATTGGTAAGTGAATGGTGATTGTTTAATTTCTCAGGAAAACACTAAAAGAATAACAAAAGAGGGTTTATTTTCTGAAACAGCAGAGGGAAATAAATAATAAAAACATTTCATCAACCCAAAAGATGAAAGAACAGAGAAAATATTTAACAGCATGGTCAGCGCAAAACATTTAGTAAGTCAACAGATTTTTCAACAAATTTGTCAGTAATTATATTAACTGTCAATGAGATGACTATTCCTGTTTAAAATCATAGCCTATCTGGGGAGTTCCCGTCATGGCGCAGTGGTTAACGAATCCGACTAGGAACCATGAGGTTGCGGGTTCGATCCCTGGCCTTGCTCAGTGGGTTAACGATCCGGCGTTGCCGTGAGCTGTGGTGTAGGTCGCAGACGCGGCTCGGATCCTGCGTTGCTGTGGCTGCGGCGTAGGCCAGTGGCTACAGCTCCGATAAGACCCCTAGCCTGGGAACCTCCACATGCCGCAGGTGCGGCCATAAAAATGACAAAAGGCAAAAAATAAAATAAAATAAAATAAAATCATAGCCTATCAGAACAGATTAGGGAAAAATAGAACTAAGAGCTATAGTGTTGCCTCTCATATTAGATACACAATTTACTTAAATTTTTTTGTTTGCTTTCTGTTTAACACAGGATCTAATATCTGTTTTTCCGTTTGTGTATATATCTGTATGGACATCATTAGTTAAAAGATTATGTGTGGGTCTGTCTTTGGAATATCCATTCAACTAACCTATTCATTTATCTATTTGACTTTCCTCTCATCTCGTCTGATTGCCACAGACAGGACTCCCAATATTACGTTAAAAAGAGGTAGGGAGAGGGGACACCCTTGTCTTCTTTCTTATTTTAGAAGAAAGTTTTTAGAATTTCACTGTTGAGTAGGATGTTAGCTGTGGGTTTGTCTTAAATGGCTTTTCTTATGTTGAGATATGTTCACTCTATACCAGTTCTGATGAGAGTTTTTATTGTGAATGGATACTGAATTTTGTCAAATGCTTTTTCTGAATCTATTGATCATGTGATTTTTTTTTTTATATTTCCCTTTGTTGATGTGGGATATCACAATGATTGATTTATGCATACAGAGCCAAACTATCAGCCCTGGAATAAATACTACTTGATCATGGTGTATGATCATTTTCATATATTGTTGAATTCAGACTGTGAATATTTTTTGAGGATTTCTACTTCTATATAGGTCATATACATTGCTGTTTATGCATCTTCTTGTGTATTTATATACTTTATGATTTTTTTAAAAAAGTAAGTAGGAACCTGCTAGAGATACCAAGCAAAAAACTTCTCCTCTCATTGCAAAAAGGGACATATGTGGCTCGTACAACTCAACCTTGTCCTTTTCCCTTTCCCTTTAATATGAAAAGTGATGGCCTGAACTGCTACAGCCATCATGCAACCATGAAGAAAAAGTCAAGAGACTGGCAAATAAATTAGTCCAGACTTACTAAGCTTCTGAGCCAACATTAGCAATTGTCTGCTTCTGGACTTTTTGTTATATGATAAAAATAATCATTTTTCTAAGGAAAAAAAAGGAGGATGAGTTGAAGTAGCATGAAAGAACTTAGTTGCCTTTGTAATAAGTCTAAATTTCTAAATACATAGGTTTTCTCACAGGCAAAGTAAGAGTAATAATAACTGACTTGGATGGTCATTAAAAGATTTAAATAAGAAATGTAAAGCACATAGCATAATTCCTAATATGATAGGTACTAAAAATGTTAATTTCTATTACTCTAAAACACATATTGAAGACTGGGGGCCTTCAGTATCAGTCATTCACAAGTAAAATGTTTTGTGTGTTTCTGGGTTTTTTGTGTTGTTACTTTGTTTTAGTTTTAGTACACTTAATGTTGATGACCATGGCTGTGTGTGTGTGTGTGTGTGTGTGTGTGTGTGTATGAAAGATACTTAAATGTTATGTCATATACTTCACAACAGGGATGTAGGCTAATATTCTTGCACTGTTCTGTGAATAGAGAAAAAGTCAAACATTTAACACAGATGCACTTCACAGACCTCTTAATAAATTTCCAAACTGTACATTTCCTATTTGTCTTACTCTTAGGCAATCTGTTATAATACAGATGGAGTAACATCAAGCTGATATAGTCAATATCAGTTTTCATATCATTTGTTTTAAATGTATACTTGACTTTAGATACTGAATTTTTTTTTTTTTTTTGTCTTTTATGAAGAGCCGCACCCGCAGCATATGGAGGTTCCCAGACTAGGGGTCTAACAGGAGCTGTAGCTGTGGGCCTTCGCCACAGCCACAACAACGCGGGATCCGAGCCGCGTCTGCAACCTACACCACAGCTCACGGAGCCGCGTCTGCAACCTACACCACAGCTCACGGCAACGCTGGATCCTTAACCCACTGAGCAAGGCCAGGGATCGAACCTGCAACCTCATGGTTCTTAGTCAGATTTGTTAACCACTGAGCCATGAAGGGAACTCCATAGATACTCAATTTAAAAAAAAAAAAATTCTGCTAATTCAAATCCAAATGTGAATGATTATAGAAGGACAATTGCTTAAACTTTTACCTACTGAGTTCTCTCAACCTGAAGGAAAAACATGATTTTACTGAATGGCATGGGCATTTTCAGTTGCCTACGGATGTATGGTTTCCTTTTCCTCCCTGTTTTCAACTCTTCTTCTATTGCCTATCAGTGTCATCTTCCTTAAAGAATTTGGACTGACAGGAGCTGAAGGGGGGAACAGAATTTCGCCATCACCTGTGTTTCACAAACCATCTCCTGAGCTGAGTGAGAAGTAACTGTCTGTGATGGTCGACGTTCAACTGGAAGTTCAGTGCAGCTGTAGTGAACAAGGACTCAAAGGAACAAAACCATCATTGCCTCCATCAGTCTTTGATGTTCCCCACTATACTGTATTGATGAAGTGTCAGATAACTCCCAGAGTTGCCCTAAGTCCCGCGCTGCCCTTTCTGTTTCTAATGGTATTGTGAAGCTCCTTAGGGGATCCTGACTTCATGCTTCTGTCAGACTGACTCTTTTCATAAATCCATGTTCATGCATATGAACATACAATAGGCACTATTAAACAGCTCAGATGACATATCAGAGAGACATTTTAAAAGGACTGTTAAAAGTAAGATATATTATTACACACATAAGAGAGAATTCCATGGATCCACAGGACAGAGGTCCTAAAGAAAGTCAATCAAACCATGAATGCATTCTAACATTTAAAACTCAAAAGTTAATGCCATGCAAAACATTAAAAATGAGAAAATGTGATGGGAAAATAGAGGGGGGCTGCTTTATAGAAAAATAGCACACGTGTGAGCCTGATTACACAGAACAGGGGGTGAACACACACACACACACACATCCCTTATTCTCCTCTACTTTCCACAAATTAGATTCTGAAAAGCAAAAAACAAAAAAAAAACAACAGGGTGCAAGAAATTGAAAATAATATAAGATTTGATATTTTACTGTGCTTCAGGATAGCAAAAGGATCCTAACCACATGAGCTTCTATTATACCATCACACCACATAGTAATGCAGGCTAGAATGTACCTACATATGCCCTTTGGATGATGATTTTCAGATTCCTGATCCACCACTTATCCATCACACCATTCAAATATGGCACATTCCTTCAGAGCTAGGATGGTCCTACCCTACTGTCAGCTGCCGGTGCCAACAGGCAAATACCGCTGGCTCTTGACGAAACAAAAGCAACCACTGAAAGGAGTTCATTCTCATGGGGAGTCATGAAATACAACCAACCACACAACCATATATGTAATGTGTTAAGAACAAATGGACAACCACTCAAAGCCTCACCTAAGCAAAGCCTGGAGTGACCCAAAAAAATCAAACATATTCTTGGAGTATAAATTTGAGGAGAACATACCCTTGGAAGAAAAATTCTGTGAGAATTCTAAACATGAAGGAAAATAGGAGGAAAATTTACAAGAATACATTGAATAATATACAGCAGATTCAAAAGGTCCTAAATGGCACTGTCATTTGGTTTGTCATATATTCTAGACATCAGTAATTAAAAGCTCTTTTTTATTAGAAGCACCCAGGAAATTACCACAAAAAATATTTAACTCTGCTTTGTTACAAATTTTCACTCTTGGAAAAGAATACATTTTTAATATAAAGTTGTAAGACTTTGAAAATTTACCCCAAGGATATTTGCTTTTTTGTTGTTTCTTTCAGTTTAGTTTAAAACTTAAAATAGGAGTTCCCATCGTGGCGCAGCAGAAACGAATCCAACTAGGAACCGTGAGGTTGCAGGTTTGATCCCTGGCCTCGCACAGTGGGTTAAGGATCCAGCATTGTTGTGGCTGTGGCGTAGGCCAGCAGCTGTAGCTCCAACTGGACCCTTAGCCTGAGAACATCCATATGCTGTGAGTGTGGCCCTAAAAAGAAAAAAAATTATAATATGCACATGATTTTTAAAAAGCAAAATGTGAAATACTATCAATAATATAATTTTTCTTTGTAAAAATTTTAAAATAATAAATATGTTCTACAAAGATTCAAATGAAAGTGCCAGAGCAACATTCTAATAGCAGCCATTAAGCAGGAATTAATTGCTAAAGAAGACAAACAGAACCCAGAATGACAATATTTAAAAATTGATGGCATTTTGCAGGAAAAGGATATAGTAGATGCTCTACATCACATGTCACCAGGGAAATGTGACTTAAAACAATGAGATACCAGTATACACCTATTAGAATGGCAAAGTCCAGAACACTGACAACACCAAAGGCTAGGGAGGATTTGGAGCAATAGAAACTCTCATTCATTGCTAGTGGGAATGCAGAATGGTACAGCCACTTTGGAAGGCAGTTTGGTGGTTTCTCACAAAACTAAAATACTCTTAGGATATGATCTGTTTTGCCCCATGGGATCTACTTAAAAGGGTTAAAAGCCTATGTCCACAGAGAAACCTGCACAAGGCTATTTATAGCAGCTCTGTTCACAACTGCCAAAACTTGGAGGCGACCAAGGTATCTTTCAACAGGCGAATGGATAAGCTGTAGCACATTCGGATAATGGGATAGTACCAGTGCTAAAAAGAAATGAATTATCAAGCCATGAAAAGACATGGAGGAAATTTAAATACATATTACTAAGTGAAAGAAGCCAGTCTGAACAGGCTGCATACTATATGATTCCAATTACATGACATTCTGAAAAAAGCAAAACTTACAATAAAAAGATGGGAGGGAAGGAAGGATGAAGGCCCATGGCATAGAAGCTTTTTAAGGCAGTGAAAATGCCCTGTATCTTACTATAATGGTAGATACATGTCATTATACATTGGTCAAACCCATAGAATGTACAACACCAGGAATGAACCCTGAGGTTAATCGTGGACTTCGGGTAATAAAGACGTGTCAGTGCAGGTTCCTCAACTATAACAAATATACCATTCCGGTGGGTAATGTTGATAGTGGTGAGACTATGCACGTGTGGGGCTGAAATATTTTGAACATACCTATAACTTCAATTTTTCTGTGAATCTAAAACTGCTCTTTAAAATGCCTTTATTAAAAAAAAAAAAAAAGGAAAGAAAAAACAGGGGAATTCCTGTTGTGGCTCAGCAGGTTAATGACCCATAGCTGTCTCTGTGAGGATGTGGGTTCGATTCCTGGCCTCCCTCAGTGGGTTAAGGATCTGGTATTGACACAAGCTGTGGCATAGGTTAGAGATGCAGCTCGGATCCAGTGTTGCTGTAGCTGTACGTCTCAGTTGAAGCTCCAATCTGACCCCCAGCCCGAAAACTTCCATATGCCTCAGATGTGGCTGTGAAAATAAATAAATAAATACGTAAATTTTTAAAAACTGAGAGTCAAAAGTTAAGAAAATCAAGTAGAGCACAGTCTAAATGTCTACAAATACTGATATTCTTTGAATAATGGTACAATGCCAAGAATTTGTTTTAAGAACAATATTGAAACAGCCTTAAGGAAGGATATGCATTTCAGCAAAGGGTGCCTCACAGTAAGAAATCTAGGGGGACTGGATGTAGGCTCTTTTGTCCTGTAAGGGTGCACATTCTCTCTCAGATCAGAAACAATCAATACCTGTATGGAACATTTTGGAACCAAAAAGCCTAAACTGGAGTCTCTGCTGGATACTTTTTTTTTTTTTTAATTTTGCTGGTCACAGAGACATAATCCTAACGTGAAATCAGCTTCAACAGTACAGCCCTCCTTTGGTCTCAATGAAACCAAGTACAAATCATCAGTCTCACTGTTATTAAAAAATTATGCTCACAAACTAATACACACCACTCCAAAACTCCATGGTCTACGTTTTCAAAGTAATACTCTATATCAGGGTGCTTCGTGCCTTGACCAAGAGTCAGGGTAGTGCAGGAACATTTCTTATTTCAATAAGATACCTCAGGCTAATTCCAGAACTACTGCTTTAGCCTTCACAGTACAAGTATTTTCTTCGCTGAAGAACAAATCAAGAGGTTTGACCAGTAGAGGGATTTTGCTTTTCTTTTTATAAGTTGTTATTGTTTAGAGCTTGAGCATTTTAAGGAAGTATCTTCCTTTCCAAAGACTGCTGGCTGTTGACACAGACATTAAAGACAGCATCCACTCTAAGTGAAACCGGAAATTAACTGTTATGAGTAAAATTTATGCACAACTGTTATGAAAGATCTTGCCATGAGAAGGTCAGACTTCTCTGTACTCGGTGACCTTAAGAATAATCAAAAACAAGAAGAGAAAACCAAATCACATTTAATCAACATTTAACTCCAGTCTTCTCTCTGAGAAAAAAATCATTCTTAGCACATCAGTGGAACATGGATAAACATTAGAGCAGATTTTTTAAACCCAGAATGCAACAAGGATTTTCTAAAAATCTTAGTATGTACTCCAAATATGAAACTACTGAACATAAGAACAATTAAGGCCCACTCAAAACTCTAGCACTGCCATCTCTCAATTCTCCCTTCATCCATAAACTGAAGATCAAATTTAAAGTTGTAAATTCTATTTTTAATAACAATGCTGCACTTGAAGTCCCCATTGTGGCATAGAAGGTTAAGAACCCACCTACTATCTATGAGGACACAGGTTCAATCCCTGGCCTCGTTCAGTGGGTTAATTATCCGGCATTGCTGTGAGCTGTGGTGTAGGTTGCAGACACAGCTCAGATCCCACGTTGCTGTGGCTGTGGTGTAGGCTGGCAGCTGCAACTCTGATTCTACCCCTAGCCTGGGAACTTCCATATGCTGCAGGCATGGCCCTAAAAAAATAAATAAACAAATAACAATGTTGCATTAGTGAAGAGGATTATGGGTCCCAGTCTCAACCTCAGGGACAAGCAAGTTGTTCAAAAGGAAGAAAGGGAGTTCCCGTCGTGGCGCAGTGGTTAACGAATCCGACTAGGAACCATGAGGTTGCGGGTTCGATCCCTGGCCTTGCTCAGTGGGTTAACGATCCGGCGTTGCCGTGAGCTGTGGTGTAGGTCACAGACGCGGCTCGGATCCTGCGTTGCTGTGGCTGTGGCGTAGGCCGGCGGCTACAGCTCCGATTAGACCCCTAGCCTGGGAACCTCCACATGCCGCAGGTGCGGCCCTAAAAATGACAAAAGGCAAAAAAAAAAAAAAAAAAAAAAAAAAAAAAAAAAAAAAAAAAAAAAAAAAAAAAAAGGAAGAAAGGTTAAAGATGAGTAGGAAATAATAATAAAAGGGGTATGTTGAGGGCCACTCTAATTCTACCCAATTTATTCCACATATTATTTATAGCTCATGAGAGGTCATCATGAGTTCAGTCAACTATAACAGGCTAGATGTTTCTGGGTCAGCTGGGAATTGTTCAGCATGTAATAAATGCTCACTCAGCATTGTCTTATCCTTGATCTTGGAGTTTACAAACAAGTAATCTCATCTAGGATCTTCAGCTTGTCCTGTGCTTGTCTTACACTTCAAACATGATGAGTTTGTGTCACTGTTAAACACTGATTTCAACCTGCGTTTCGTATCCTGGTTCAGTTTATAGGCTATTTTGATAGCCTATGGTAGCTGTTTTAGAAAACTAAGAGCTTATAACCACTATGGAAAACTATATGAAGGTTACTCAGAAAACTGAATACAGAACTACTATATGATCCAGCAATCTCACTCCTGGGCATATATACAGACCAAAACTTTCATTCAAAAAGATGCATGCACCCCTGGAGTTCCCGTTGTGGCTCAGTGGTTAACAAATCCGACTAGGAACCATGAGGTTGCGGGTTTGATCTCTGGCCTTGCTAAGTGGGTTAAGAATCCGGCGTTGCCGTGAGCTGTGGTGTAGGTTGCAGACGCTGCTCGGATCCCGCGTTGCTGTGGCTGTGGCGAAGGCTGGCAGCTACAGCTCCGATTAGACCCCTAGCTTGGGAACCTCCATATGCTGCAGGTGCGGCCCTAGATAAGGCAAAAAAGACAAAACAAAAAAAAAGATGCATGCACCCCTATGTTCACTGTAGCACTATTCACAATAGCTAAGACATGGAAACAACCTAAATGTCCATTAAAAAATGAATGTATTAAGAAGTTGTGGTACAGTTAGTTTCCATTGTGGCACAGCAGAAACGAATCTGACTAGTATCTATGAAGATGCAGGTTCAATCCCTGGCCACACTCAGGGGGCTGGGGATCTGGCATTGCAGTGAGCTGTAGTGTAGGCATGGCGTAGGCTTGCATGGCTGTGGCTGTGGCTATGGCGTAGGCTTGCAGCTGTAGCTCTGATTTGCCCCCTAGCCTGGGAACTTCCTTATGACACAGATGTGGCCCTAAAAAGCAAAAAAAAAAAAAAAAAAGAGAGAGAGAGAAGATGTGGTACACATAAATATACAATGGAATATTACTCGGCCATAAAAAGAAACAAAACAATATGATTTGCAGCAAAATGAATGCAACTAGAGATTCTCACCCTACGTGAAGTGAGTCAGAAAGATAAAGACAAATACCATGTAATATCACTTATATGTGGCATCTAAAATATGGCATAAATGAACCTAGCTACAGAACAGAAATAGACTCACAGATATAGAGAATAGAGTTGTGGTTACCAAGGAGGGGGAGGGCGTGGGATGGATGAGGAGTTTAGGGTTGGTAGATGCAAACTATTACATTTAGAATGGTTAATCAATGAGGCCTACTGTATAGCACAGGGAACTATATCCAGTCTCTTAGGATAGACCACGATGGAAGATAATATAAGAAAGGGAAAGTATGCATATATATGACTAGGTGACTTTGCTGCATGGCAGAAATTAACACACTGTAAACTGACTACACTTTTTTTTTTAATCTTTTTACCTTATCTAGGGCCGCACCCGTGGCATATGGAGGTTCCCAGGCTAGGGGTCTCACAGGAGCTGTACCCACCGGCCTACGCCACAGCCACAGCAACGCAGGATCCGAGCCGTGTCTGCAACCTACACCACAGTTCACGGCAATGCCGGATCCTTAACCCACTAAGCAAGGCCAGGGTTCAAACCCGCAACCTCATGGTTCTTAGTCAGATTCGCTAACCACTGAGCCACGACGGGAACTCCCTGACTACACTTTAATAAAAAAAAATTTTTTAAAGAAATAAAAAGAAAACTAAGAGCTGGTTTCTGATTTGTTTTTGTCTCTTTGTTTACTTTTTAATTACTATGATTTGTAGCTGAGTGAAAAAATAATGGCAGTTTAATTAGTTTTAAGTTTCAGCTATTATTTTTCAGGTTGGGGTTCACATTTTGGCTCCAAGTCCTTCTTAGTCACTACATTGTTTTAAATTATCAAAGTACAAGATTCTCATAAAAACTTCTTTGCAATATTCAGCTAGTGACATCACTTTTTAAAAAGCAAATTAGTGTTCTTGGAATGGCTATAAGTACCTCAGGAAAAAAATAAAATTCTGAAACTACCTGCTTGGTGAAAAAAAGGAATTTTCCACATCAAATAAGAAGTTGGAGAAAGCATTAAATGGCATGGCAAACAATTAGGGAAAGTTTTCTTTAGTCATAACAATTACTCCTATGGGATACATACTCTATTCTTACCATGACATCTTCCACTTCACCTTTATATTTTACAATAAAGAAAGTAGATTAGAATGCTACTGAATGAGTGCTAATACTAGGGAACATAACTCCACTCTAACTGTGTAAGTAAATTAATGGCTAACACACCAGCAATTAATAATTACAATCATTTGCAACACAACTTGCATGTTGTCAAAATACATTGTGTCAAGACACCATGGATTATAAATGCATAAGATACAGTATCATCCAGGGGTGAACATGCCTTAGACTTAAGCAGAACATAAGAATACGCCATGAGCTGTGGTGTAGGTTGCAGACATGGCTCGGATCCGGCGTTGCTGTGGCTGTGGCGTAGGCCGGTGGCTACAGCTCCTGTGAGACCCCTAGCCTGGGAACCTCCATATGCCATGGGTGCGGCCCTAGATAAGGTAAAAAGATTAAAAAAAAAAAGTGTAGTCAGTTTACAGTGTGTTAATTTCTGCCATGCAGCAAAGTCACCTAGTCATATATATGCATACTTTCCCTTTCTTATATTATCTTCCATCATGGTCTATCCTAAGGCATTTGAAGGGAATATTTTATGCTATTTTTAAGGTAGGTGATGGTGGTTATGAACCAGTAGAGGAAAAGGAATTGATGCCAAAAGAGAAAGGAGGAGAAAGGAGGGAGAACTACAGAGACAAGGGAAAGGGGAACCAGTGGGATGGATGGACGTTTGGGGGGCATTATATCTGGAATGGATGGGGAATGGGATCCTACTGTATAGCACAGGGAAATGTGTGTGGTTGGGTCACCTTGTTGTACAACAAATCTTGAAACATTGTAAACCAACTATACTTTAATAATAATAATAATTTTTAAAAGACAAAAATAAATAAGTAAATAAATAAAATAAACAAGAAGTAAAGTTTACAGACAAGGAAAAAAAATGGATCGTTCCAGGACACAAAGGAGTGATAAGCTTGACTTTGATTGGAGCATGGACTCTCCAGGGGACACAAAGCAAAAAACAAGGTACCAATAATGCAGGGGAGTGGATAGAGTTGGTGAGAGTATTACAAAAAAGTTCCAATCTGATTACGCCAATTCTCTTATTGAGGTACCAGAGACAACTGCATCAGCACAGGGTGAGAAAGGAAGAGATAGAGAACAAATATGCAAGAGGGAAGGACGAGGCAGCGTGGAGAACCCATTCGAGACCTGAGTCCTCCATCCTCTGTTCAGAGGGGCCTTGGACATAGATTAACGTATCATCGGATGGTTCACAGTTGATGAATCTTTTTGCTGCTCATTACAATGGAGACCTTTGTTACCTCCTATTCCTCCACTTCTTCCTTTCAACCTGAGTTCTCCTTTGTCTCCCCTCTCCCACTACTAGCCCCAGCCTTTTAAACTCTTGGAAAGAAGACAACAAACAAACAAAAAAATACTCTCAGGAAACACATAATAAACATTTTCTGACTCTGTTTTTCTTCATTCTTATTTCCTTTCTCTTCCATACCGTTCTCTTCCTTTCCTGAAACTCAATACCAAAACAATCACATGAGACAGAGCAAGAAAGTCATCAAAGTGCTAGATTTCAAGAGGAGAGCAGTCGTGGTGGCTGAGAGAAGAGTAGCAAAGCCTAAGCAGGGTGAGGAGGGCATTCACGTGGGCATCATGGATACCCACTTTCTGGGAAACTTACATTTCTAACAAATTTAACGTTTTCAGACACTGTACTGTGAGTGTGAAATAGGAAGATAAAACCAAGTCAGAAAGCACAAATCCTCAGGGAGATCCTAAATAGCATGAAGACAGGGAGTACCTTTGGGGAAAATTATGCTAAGACTAGTTAACATATAGCCATAAATCCATACACCTTCCAGGACACCCCAGCAGGCACTAGGAACCTACGCTCCCCAGGCACCTTGAAAGATCTCCAAAGAGCCTGAGGTTGTATGTAAGTTTTCCACCCACTTGGAAAGATGCCAGGCAATTTCAGTGGTGCTGCAACTGCACCTTCCTAACTAAATGTACTTGGAGCAAGAGGTAAGTGGTCCAGGTCAAGATAACCCATTAACACAAAACAGATGCTCTCAGGCTGTATGCTGAAAAGTTATAGCATGCTGGACCTCTTGTGCAAAGGGAAGGGGAAGTGTGGGAAGGCAAGAAAGCATATATCCTCAGACATGCCAACAGGAAAACTTTTTTGCTAAAAGAAGTCTCCATTCAAAATGAAACATAACTGGGGAGTTCCCGTCGTGGCGCAGTGGTTAACGAATCCGACTAGGAACCATGAGGTAGCGGGTTCGATCCCTGCCCTTGCTCAGTGGGTTAACGATCCGGCGTCGCCGTGAGCTGTGGTGTAGGTTGCAGACGCGGCTCGGATCCTGCGTTGCTGTGGCTGCGGCGCAGGCCAGTGGCCACAGCTCCGATTAGACCCCTA
>PVHT020000010.1:175666-211528 GCA_004024745.2 Catagonus wagneri | reverse complement strand
GCATGTGGAGGTTCCCAGGCTAGGGGTCTAATCGGAGCTGTGGCCACTGGCCTGCGCCGCAGCCACAGCAACGCAGGATCCGAGCCGCGTCTGCGACCTACACCACAGCTCACGGCAACGCCGGATCGTTAACCCACTGAGCAAGGGCAGGGATCGAACCCGCAACCTCACGGTTCCTAGTCGGATTCGTTAACCACTGTGCCACGACGGGAACTCCCCACTGTCACCACTTCTATTCAACATAGTATTAGAAGTCCTAGACACAGCAGTTAGATAAGAAAAAGAAATTTAAAAGGTATCCAAATTGTAAAGGAAGAGCTAAAATTATCATTCTATGCATAAGACATGATACTATATACAGAAAACTCTAAAGATTCCACACAAAAACTACTCGAACTGATAAACAAATCCAGCAAGGTGGCAGAACACAAGATTAACATACACAAATCTGTTGTATTTCTTTACACCAACAATGAAATATCAGAAAGGGAAGGTAAAAAAGTATCTTAAAGTTGCACCCCAAAAACTAAAATACTTAGGAATAAACCTGAACAAGGAGGTGAAAGACTTATACAGTGAGAACTATAAACTACTAATAAAGGAAACTGAAAATGATTCAAAGAAATGGAAAGATATGCCATGCTCCTGGATTAGAAGAATTAACATTGTTAATATGGTCATACTATCCAAAGCAATCTATAGATTTAATGTGAACCCTATCAAATTATCCATGATATTCTTCACACAACTAGAACAAATAATCCTAAAATTTATATGAAACCATAAAAGACCCAGAATTGCCAAAGCAATCCAGAAGAAAAAGAACAAAATAAGAGGTATAACCTTCCCAGACTTCAGACAATACTACAAAACTACAGTAATCAAAATGGCATGGTATTGGCACAAAAACAAACATATGGACCAAGAAGCAGAAAAGGAAGTCAGAAATGAACCCACACACCTACAGTAAATTCATCTTCAACAAAGGAGGTAAGAATATAAAATGGGAAAAAGACAGTCTCTTCAGCAAGTGATGCTGGGAAAGTTGGACAGCCATATGTAAATCAATGAAGTTAGAATACACCCTCACACCACACACAAAAATAAATTCAAAATGGCTTAAAGACTTAAATGTGAGACATGACAGCATAAAACTCTTGGAAAAGATCATAGACAAAACATTCTCTTAATAATGTTCTCTTAGGTCAGTCTCCCAAGGCAAAGGAAACAAAAAATAAATGAATAAACGAATAGGACCTAATCAAGCTTATATGCATTTGCACTGTAAAAGAAACCATAACAAAAATGAAAATACAGCCTATGGAATGGGAGAAAATACTTACAAACAATGCAACCAACAAGGGCTTAATTTTCAAAATATGCAAACAGCTCATACAACTTGACAACAAAAAACAACCAACCCAATCAAAAAACGGGCAGAAGATCTAAGTAGACATTTCTCCAAAGACATACAGACAGCCAACAGGCAAATGAAAAGCGCCCAACATCACTAACTACTAGAGAAATGCAAATAAAAACTATAATAAGGTACCACCTCATGCTGGCAAGAATGGCCACCATTAAAAAGTTTACAAATAGCAAATGCTGGAGAGAATGTGGAAAAAAGGTAATCCTTCTACACTGTTGGTGGGAATGTAAGTTGGTGCAGCCACTGTGGAAAACAGTATGGAGGCTCCTCAGAAAACTGGGCATATATCCAGAGATAATTATAATTATATATAATTATAATTCAAAAATATACATGCACAACTATATTTATGGCAGCACTATTCACAATAGCCAAGACAGGGAACAACCTAAACGTCCATCAACAGAGTAATGGATAAAGAAGATGTGGTACATATATAAAATGGAATATTACCCATTAAAAAAGAAAAAAATAATGCTATTTGTAGCAACATGGTTGCAACTAGAGATTATACTAAGTGAAGTGAGTCAGAAAGAGAATAAATACCATGTATCACTTATATGTGGAATCTAAAATATGACACAAATGAACCTATCTATGAAACAGAAACAGATTCAAAGACATAGAGAATAGACTCGTAGTTGCCAAGAGGGAGGAAGCTGAGAATGGGGTAGAGTGGGAGGTTGGAGTTAGCAGATGTCTGCAAGCTATAACATAGAATGGATAAACAACAAGGTCCTGCTATACAGCACAAGGAATTATATTCAATGTCCTACGATAAAACATAATGGAAAAGAATATTTAAAAAAGAATAATATATAACTAAATCACATTGCTGTACAGCAAAAATTAATACAACCAATAGCAGATCAACTTTTCTTCAATTAAAAATAAAATAAAAATATAAACAAACTGCATTAATATCATAAGGTTATACAAAAGTAAGAATGAATAAAGCACAACTACAGGCAAAAAAAATGAATGAATGACATAGTAGAAGGTCAAAATGGCATGTCCCAGGACGCAATGTAGAGTTGTAAAGTTATTACAACTTTTATTAATACTCTTTTTTAAGTTAAAAACAAAGTAAATCTTTAGGTATATAAAGATATGGGATAAATACATTTCATAAAAAGCAAAGGATAACAAAATTTAACATAGCAAGTATGTCTAAAAGGATGGCCTGTGGAAATGAAATAACAGGGGCACACAGAAATAAATCTAAGTTATTGATAAATTTCTAGTTCTTCATTAGCCGTGATTTTCATGAGAAGGGGTGAGAGAGTATCATATGTAGACTAATGATAATATGTCACCAACCAAGGATTGTTATGATTAATAAAATTCTTTTCACCTGAGATTTTTTAAAAAAATCTTATAAAGTCCTCACAACACTGATGGCACTCTATTCAATACAAGGTGAATTATTTTAAAAGAGACTTTTTGCTTCTTTCCTGTTTCTTTTGTGGTTTATGTTGTTGTTTGTTGATAAGGAGGAGAAGAAAGAGAATAGAGGGTGAATGGACAAACAAAAAGAGATCTCCCCTTGGAGTTCCAAGCGTGGTGCAGCAGAAACGAATCCGACTAGGAACCATGAGGTTGCGGGTTCAATCCCTGGCCTTGCTCAGTGGGTTAAGGATCTGGCGTTGCCGTGAGCTGCGGTGTAGGTTGCAGATGTAGCTTGGATTCCATGTTGCTGTGGCTCTGGCATAGGCCGGCAGCAACAGCAGACCCCTAGCCTGGGAACCTCCACATGTGCAGGTGCGGCCCTAAAAAGAAGTCAAAAAAAAAAAAAGAAGAGATCTCCCCAAGTCTCCTCAACTGCTTCTGTTGCTAAGAGACACAGCAGTCACTGGTCCTAGGCATTTTCATAGATTATACTCATAACCACATCTATTCGAGAATAAGCAAGAAAATGTTCACGAGTCATCATAACTCATAATTTTGCTGAGATGTAAATCTGAATGATATGTATAATAATTCTCAAATTGTAGTGTGCATAAGAATCATTCAAAATGCTTGCTGGAAAAAAATGCAGAGATTCTGATTCAGCAGATCTGATGTGGGGTCAAGGAAACATTTTTCACAAGCCTCCAGGTGATTCTGCACATTTTGAGAAACACTATAATATAGAGCTAGTGAGCCCAGAGGTAAATGCCTCTCAACATAGCTATGCAGTTTTTTTCCTCATCAGTGAGTTCCACAGCTATATCATTATTTGAGAGTTTGAACTTTTCAAATGGCCCTACAACCGCCCTGGTGAATGTCAAGAGTTGACTATAAATCTAAACGTCTGCATCTTACTCCTAGCCAGTTAAACCACATCCAACCATAAGCATCTTGGGAATCATTTTAAGCAGATTAGAAAACATAAGGAAGCAATGCAGAAAGGTGGCAAATCTCACTGAATACAGAATGAGGAACACTTTCTGCTTCTGAGATTTCATTTCCATCCCCATTCCTCTAGTGGGGCAGCCTGGCACCATCTTGGTAACTACTGAGATCTCCCCACAGTTCACAGCAGCAGGGCTGTCAGGACCTTGCAAACTCATCCCTACCACATGCAGACTTAAAAGTCTTGATCAAACACAGTATACACTGCCAGACTATACTAACTTCCATCTGGCAGTGACGCCATCCAAGCACTGGCTCCCAGCATTGCATTTCAAGGTCAAAGTTAGGAACCCATCTCTGTGCCCCCAAAACTCCTAGGAAGCAAGTTTTGCTGGCAATTGCCTTGCAGGTGCACCATTCCAGTCTTTGCTTCTGTCATCACACAGAGTTCTCCCTGTGTTTCTCTGTCTTCTCATGGTATTTTCCTCCTCTTACTCAGACACCAGTCACACTGGATTTAGGACCCACACTAATAACCTCATTTTTAACTGGATTACATTTGCAAATAATTTCACAGATAAGGTCACATTCACACATACCAGAGTTTAGGACTTCAACAGATCTTTTTGAAAGACACAATTCAACCTATAATACTACTCAAACTCAGGAAACAGTTTAGATTTTCAGTCTCAAAAACCCCATCTCCTCTCATGTTTCTGATCAAAATGATTTGTGCATGAATTTCCTTCCTTCTGATTCCTCTGAAATAGCCCCTACATTTTTCTAATGCTTTCAGGACTGCTAAAAATTAGTAACCTCTGCTAAGTATAGCTGAGTTGGGTTGGCCGGTTTGTTTTCATCTCTTTTGTACAGCACTATATCCCCAGCATCCAGATAAGTGTCTGGCATTTGGGAGCACCCATAAACATTTCTTGAGTAAACAAATGGCAACAAAGGCTTGTGAAACATTTCACTTTCTGACTTGCTTCATATCTGCTCTTGGGCAAAAACCCCAGAGTATGGAAAAGTAGAAAATATTAGAAGAAAAAAAATCTTAATAACTAAAAATATTATTCAGTTACATGCTATAATAGCTAAAGAATATACTTCTTTTTTTTTTCTTTTTCAGCTGCACTCACAGCATATGGGAGTTCCTGGACCAGGGATCAAACCTGTGCCTCAGCAGTGACCCTAGTCACTGCAAAGACAACACTGGATCCATAACCCACTGCACCACAGTGGGAACTCCCAAATGATATATTTCTAAGATAAACCAAAGTGATGTATCAATAGGCAACTCAATGATTTATTAAAATGCTAGAACATATTATAGCCTTTTTTTTCCTTAAAAGTGAGAGGAACTTTAAACATTTAATTTTAAGCCTCAGAAAGTCATTAGAGAAATCATTAATTAGATACCTCCGAATAGCAATAGGTGGCCTCCTGAAACATGTCCGCCTACAAGAAAGACATAGCTGACACAGGAATAATCTGACTCAGTGGCTGAATTTTGCACAACATGTATTATAGCTTAGAACTGAGAGACAGAAAATCACCTTATTTTCAAAAAGCACTTTAGCAGGCATAATGTCAAATTAAAGATGTTGAGGTTAAGTGTTTAAAAATACAGAGAAATCTTCAGCTATAAGGAAAAAACAACCACAGCCTGCCCACGGTCTTCCTTCAACAGCAGAACATGCCAGCAAGTCGTCACCTCCCACCATGGGCGTGGTTCCTCCTCCCCAAGATTTTCTGCTTCACCCAAGTTGCTCGCTGCTACCACCTTCATTAGTTATCAGAACTAGAAATTATCCCACTCTATGTATTACTTTACATATTCTCCATGTATTCATCTGTCTCATTTGGAGATGAGAAACTATCTTTTTCACTGTCAAATGGCTAATGCTTTAAATCACATCTAACACATGATTGGTCAATAAATCTTTGTCAGCCAATTGACTAAAATATTCAGTAGGATATCTCGTAACATGGAAATAGTGGACCCAATGAGATTGACAAAAGATTTATAAGAATATCCCATCCAAAGAAAGAATGAAGGTTTGAATTTCTTGCAGAGAGTGGGTGGCAAGCCACGCAATAAACGAAGTGAGATACAGTTCAAACAGTAATTTGAACACAGTATTATTTGAAAACTACAATTCTTAGTAGAATGGAAAATGTAGAATAGGGGAAGAACACATGGAGCCTTTAGAGTTTCATAGGGAAAGAATTTGGGAGTTCTAAGTTTCAAATATTCGAAGTTCCGTCCTAAAGGTCTAAATGTCTGTGCTAAAATATTTTTATGTATCCAAGTCATTACACTTATTTTTCTTTATATAAATACAACAAAAACAAAGTCCTGCAGGTTTTATGGAGCATAGTGAAATGCTGATCTTTTTGCCATTTTACAAATGAGGAAATGAAAAGCTTACATAATAAAAATCTCCTCAAAGTCACAAAACTAGTAAGTGGAAGAACTGGGATTTGAAAGGAGAAGAGGCAGGTTAAAAAAATTAATGAAGATCTCAGACACTCTAAGATCATTTCTGACTCGAGGGTTCAATAAAGTCAATACAATTCAAAAGCAAATCATCTCCCTTCTCCTCTTACCTGAATTGGGTTTGGGCATATTACCAATTACTATAGTTTCCGTATTATTGCTCACAATTTTCCTAGCCCTTTGTATGGAGGATCTCAAAGCACTTTTAGTCATTGTAAATGATCAAATCACTACCATTTACACTTGCTGTTAGACTACAAGTCAGTTTAAAACAAGTACCCAAATCTTCACCAAATTGTTGAAAAATTACTTTATGCATTGCTGAATAGTATCTCTCAACTTGATACTTTCTCCATCAAGCAGTGGCTTTTCTTCAAGCTATGGCACTCTTAGTGCTATGGCACTCTTAGATTTGGAAAGACCAGAAGGAGAAAAGGACATTTTATCTCATCCTAGAAAAACAAAAACAAAAAAAATTTTAAATAAATAAATAAGAAACGCTGTGGGGGAAATGAATATACAAAGTAAGCAGTGGTAGGAGACACTAATTTTTTTTCAGCAGAGAATAGCCCATAAGGATGGAATATACTCCTATTAGATACATCAAATGCATAGCCTCACATGTCTTCTGGGACATCAGCCTGTTTCACGGTCCCCTAGGCTAACTCTGTGACCAGGAACGCTAGATGGTTCAGGCTCCTGCAGCTGACAGAGCCTGTACACTCATCTTTCCAAAACTGTGAGAGACTGGTTCCAGGACACCCCCACAGATACCAAAATCCACAGATGCTCGAATTCCTTATATAAAATGGTGTCATATTTGCATATATTCTACGGACATCCTCTGCATAGAGCGTAAATCATCTCTAGATGACTTATAATACCTAACACAATGTAAATGCTTTGGAAATAGTTGCCTGCACACCATTTCAAGTTTTGTGTTTTGAAATTTTCTGGAATTTTTTTTTTCTGAATATTCTGCAGATGTAGAACCAGGGGATACAGAGAGCAGACAATAGTCTCTGACTCAAATGAATACCTACCCAGCTATAGGACCAAAAAGCTGGATTCTGAATCTGTACAGCCTTGTGATATAACCCAAATATGTGAACATGTCAATTCCCCATAGAGTTTACTGTGACCAGGAAAAGACTGGAGAAGGGAGGGAGTCAGGAGACAAATCTGCTTCCATGTCCCTTCAGAGGAATCTTTGGGGATGTGGTGGTTCCAAACATCCTTCCAAGAGACCTCTTGTGTGTCTGCAAGACCATCTGTGTCCCTTGACGATACAAAAGATACTCAGTAATGTGCCACCTTATGTATGCTTTCTTCCTTTTTACCTAACTTCTCTTTCTCACTCTCACTGCCCTGGGATTGGACTACCAATAAAGCATCAGCCCCTAAGACTTTGCCCCAAGCTCTGTTTTCCAAGGACTAAAAACAGCCCTATGTACTATCTGAAAATTGTCAATGCATAAGTTATAAAACTGGGTATCTAATAAGCCTTCTAATTCGTAGGAAAAATAAATACTTATATGATAAATAGGGATCATGCTGCTTATTCATAAAGCCCAACACAATTTTTGTGCTCAATGCATAAGTCAACCTCAAAGGCCCATCAGTATTAGCATTTTAGTGTAGTATGATTGGGAAAAGTATATTCTCATGAGGCTATTTTTCCCATCTTTGAAAAAAAAATTACACAGTTACAAGTCCAATTTACAGTAAGAGCTCTTTTTGTGTGTGTGTGAGGAAAAATAATCATCCAGGGTACTTATCTAAAATTTAATTACCACTATCAAATAAAATCTAGGAAAAGAGCATCAGAAATGATTAAACACACCTTAAAATCCACTAGCATCCAGCAAATCCTGGATTTCACCCACCTGCCTCCTGTTGTCTAGTTACCAACCTTTAAACTGAAAATAATCAGCTGAATTTCAAAATGGAATTATGCAAGCTTGATTTCCTCTGCTTGCCTCTTATGAAAAGACATAAAAATGAAAATGGCTTGGTGGAACTGGTAGAAGGGGTCAGGTGAATACAACCTATTGCCAGCCATGGGCTTGGGGCACAGTCAGGCAGAACAGAAAAGTGATTTCCAGCTGTAGCCACCAGGAAGCAGGAGATGCCAAGGAACGAGGCAGTGATTCTCCACAAGGAAGTGAATGTACTTTCTTTACAAAACTCTCCAGGGAAACCCAAAATTCTAAGTGCCGAGACTGAGAGAAGAGACACTAAGAGAAACCCTTGACTTTTCTCTAACCACCACAAAATTTCACCAGGACAAGAACTTCAAGCCATGAGGATTACAAACCATGAGGACCGCCAGGCTTAAGAACCATGTTGATAAGAGGCTTGCTGGTTATCTTGAAGATTCTTAAAGAGAATGAAAACAGCCACTCCTGTGACATGAACTGTTTGTTGAGCTTACAAGCATTTTGACCACTATCAATTAAAATGAAAAGTGGGTTGACAGCACAAGAAGTAAATAAGTATACATCTTGAAAAATTAGAAGATATAATCGATATTTATCCCTATGTTTGTCTCTGAGAACTTAAAGGAAGAATGCTTCCTACTAATAATACATAAGACTAATATATCAATCAATTGCCAAAATTAAAAACAAAAAGAAAACAAGCAGCTCTGTAACTACGCAATTTCATTTATTTTTTTGATATTTGAAAGCTACAGTCCTTTTAGTTCTATATCAGATATTCCATTCTTGATTTGGGAGAGTCTTCATTTTTAAGGCTTTTCCTTCAGTGTCACTTTTCCTGTGCTCTCGCCAGAAATCTTCTTCTCCCCTAGGATAAACTTGCTCTGAATAAACTGCACCCATCCCTACCCTCTCCAATGGTGAGGTTAGCAATGGGATATTTGCCAGGATCTGTAAGCATTTCTAACCATCAAGGAGAGATGGCCTGGTTTTTTAATTTAATTGACTGTGTGTGTTGTGTTAGTTTACCGTGTACAGCAAAGTGATTCAGTTATATGCCTATATGTGTCCATGTATATATATAGACACATATATACATATGTACCTATATACATATATATACACATATGCTTTTTTCAGATTCTTTTACAGATATGCATACATGTGTGTGTGTATATATACACACACACACATATATACTTTTTCAGATTCTTTTCCTGTATAGATTATTACAAAATATTGACTGTATTTCCCTTTGCCATATAGCAGGTCCCTGTTGGTTATCTATTTTATATATAATACTATATATATGTTAATCCCAAACTCCAAACTCCTAATTTATCCCTCCCTGCACTTTCTCCTTTGGTAACCATAAGTTTATTTTCTAGGTCTGTGGATCTATTTCTGTTTTGTATATAAGTTCACTTACATCTTTTTTTTTTTAGATTTTCCACATGTAAGTGATATCAGGTGATATTTGTCTTTGTCTGTCTGACTTACTTTACTTAATGTGATAATCTCTAGGTCCACCCATGTTGCTGTAAATGGCATTATTTTGTTCTTTTTCATGGCTGACTAGTATTCCAGTGTGTGTGTGTGTGTGTGTGTGTGTGTGTGTGTGTGTGTGTGTGTGTATACACATCTTTTAAAGATAACACCATTCATAGATCTTTCTCTTGCTTTATCAGAACCAAATGAATTTGTTTTCCTTTTTCTTTAAGGTTTTGCCTCATTTCCAGTTACAATGGTTTATGATGGATGCGATGAATTAATTTTTATATAACTCTAGCTAATACATTATGCTTCCTAGGGAAACTAATAGTCTAATAATTTAAAAGACAAGTATTTTCATCACCATGGAATGCAGGTGGGAGGAAATTTGTGATCAGGGCCCTTTCTATTCTCCAAATTATAAAACATGGGAGGTTACCCAGCTGACCTAAGCACAGTGCCAGTCCTAGGTTAGAGAAACAACTTAATTAATAGCCTCAGCAAATAAAATGGCAATTTAAACAGCCAGGTAATGGATTTCCAGGGTCAGACTCTGGAACTCAAGTATCCACAGAGGTAGAAAAGCAAATTTCTGTACAGTTACTGCATAGCTGCTTTTATCGCCAAGGTTGTTATACATAAACAGATTTCAATACATATTTTGTCCCCTTCAAATTGCCATCACATTGCTAAAGAGCAAGAGTATTCAGACCAGAAAATTCAGTTATTTTTTATAAGTAAAGTTAAGTAGACAGCAGCTGCAGAATTAATACATTCCCTTGATTTATTTTTTATTTACAGATGCATATTTTCATTAGCTGGGATTTGAACAGAATGTATTTTTACAACAAAAGCAATAGAAGCCCAGTTCTGGCTTTTATACACAGATGGGCCTCTCTCTGTTTCCTTGGACAGTTCTGAGTGTATCTTCGTCCAACACAACCCAGATGCGCCTATTTGTAATGTTCAGTTTGCAGCCTCGAGTCAGAGTACATAATTTCCCTCCCTAATCTGCAGAGCAAATCTCAAATACAACCTGTTTTCTGTGCAGATGCAAGAAAGTCCCAGAGAGCTGGTCTGGAAATGCAAACAGAATTTTTTTCCCTCTTCCTCCTATGTAAAGTAAGGCATTTCCTGCCTCTGTGATAATTTCTTCAGTTATCTATCTATATTTGCTATGATTTCCTAAATGGCCTTAAGCTGTATTACTTCCCCTTGCTGGAGAAAACAATCAAATTTGTGGTGCAAGCGTCCCAGCCTGACTGTTCCGTTTGATCACAGTTATTAGACCATCCTCTAATGCTCTGAAATGTTTATTGTTTTAGACTTTGAACTGCAACAGTTATAAATAACCACAGATTCTCAAAATTCCTTCTGTGTGCTTCACATTCTCATTGACCCGTCTTATTCGTGTTGGTGCCCAAAAAATGTTTGCTTTCTGAATAAATGCGCCATAGATGTGGCAGAGAACTTGACCGCCTCTCATGGCACAGCCCTGCCTTAGCTTTGGGAATGGCAGTGCTGGTACACCCCCCAACCCCGGGGGCTGTGGTTTAGAATGTTACCTAGTTTTCTAACTGTGTTAGGCTAGCAATACAGTATCCTGTACTGTTAAGCAAAGCATAGGATGTGGTGCTACTGACTAGCCAAGGTGACAAATCGGCATCAAAATAATGGACAGTGGGGAGTCCCCTCATGGCCTAGTGATTAAGGACTCGATGTTGTCACTGCCTGTGGTGAGGGTTACCGCTGTGTCTCGAGTTCGAGGCCTGGCTCGGGGAACTTCCACATGTCAGGGATTTAGCAAAACAAAAACAAAACCAAAAAACAAAAATAACAGTGGATGGTGGATACGTGGAGTGCCGGGTAGAGGCTGATAATATCCAAAAGTCTTTATTGTGACTTCAGGATTCCATAATGCAGAAGACATCTGAGCCCTGACTCTAAAAAATGTGCTCTGCCTTTTTCCTTATTCTTATTCCTAACTAGGCTCTCAGAGAGACCAGAGGAAGTTAAATAAATCTAATGACAGGTTAAGACTTGCCTCCTCCATACTTTTATCCACATCTTGGTGCCTAAAAAAAATTAGGGCACTTGGTTGAAAAGAAAGACAAGAACTAAAATATCTGCAAAGCAACCAAGACATTTCCCTGGTAACTCTTACACCTGCAGGCTTCCTAGCTCCATCCCCTCAAGTTTTACATATGCTTCCAGGTAAAGATCTGTGCACCCAATTTCAATCCAGAGTGTACTTGCTGAGAGTTCATCTGATTTTGTAAAATCTGAAGGATCATAATATCAATCTGTTTCAAGAACCTGAATGGTTAAGTCACAATTTAAAGGTCCCTTCTTACCAGATCCTGTGGAAAGAATCCTCTTTGAACTTGACTTTTATTTCGATGCAATGTTTGTTGTGTGGAATTTATAGTCAGTGTTTGGTGCTTAGGTTTTATTTGTCCAATTTTTTAACTTAGCGTGAGTTCTTCTGAGATTCACCTCTGCTTAGCTAAGGCAATCACAGAATAAAAACAAATACATAAATAAAAAGGATTTTTGTTCATAGAAATACTGACACAAACCTTAACTGGAATGGAGGGAGTCATGCAGCTGTAATAATAAAAGTAGCAAACGTTAGCAATCTGCTCCATAGCATGAAATAAAATGTATTTTAGTAAAAACATGAGCACTTCTCCAACTGTAATTTTTCACACAGCTGTGATAAAAGAACGATAAAAGTGATAAGGCATACCAATTCCTGAGTAAACACACATATAAAATGAAGTAGAAGCTCAGATATAAAGTGTTTTGTTTTACTTGCAGACTCAAAATATACCCTGGATGATGCTTTGATTTTGTTTAACAGCTATCAATTTTGTTCACTTGTACAATTTAATGGATGCTAGAGGCTTCCAAGAAATGTGCTGAATTAAGAGATATTCTCCCTAAGACTGTTCATTTGACATCTTGTCACTTTGTAACATTACACACTTTTGAATGGATATCCTATCTATTGCCTCCTGATAAGAAAAAATAGCAAAAGCAGTACCAATGAATCTTTCCTCTAGAAAAAAAAAAATTTCATTCCCTTAGAAATTATGTGGTTCTGTCCCTGCCTCTTAAAAACCTGAGTTTTTCCAAGGTAATAGAACACTTCCTTCATCATTAGAACAAATGGATGTTTGCCCAACAATGAAAACAGTTATTTTCTGAAATAGAAACATACTTTCTAGAATGTTCTGGGGGTAAATAAATGACGTTTAAAGCACACAAATAACAAAATGTACTCAAGAAAAAAAGATGACTAAATATTTTCATAAGTATTCATCACGATCCCTGTAAAATTCTCTATGGCCTTTGGATCAAGCTGTGGTTAAAGAACAGCAGTAAATCCCAAAGTGGTTATATCTCCCTTAGAATAAACAGCTACTCTTCCACCTACAATAAGTCTGTGAACTATTGCACCCAGGAGCCGTAAAATACACGCTAAATTGTAGCTCTCACTTTCTAATTGCCTTTACCCTTGACCTGGTACACAACATTTATTCTTTTATTATCTCTCTCCCTCTTTTTACAAACATATATCAAAGCACCTCCAATAAGCCAGGGAGCTTCAGACACCTATGACCACCTGTATGGTTGTGGCATAGCTACCTATTCAATAAAGATCTGTGTTCTTACCCCACAGAGTCTGGAGAGCATCTTCTGGCCAGACGCTTTATTTTCCGGTCTTTCATTGCCATCTGGCTGGAGCCAATTGACTATGGAGTATAAACAGAAGAAAACTAAACACTTGGGGGCCAATCTGTGCTAAGAAGCATATGTTCTCACTTCACTCTCTCTTGGCCTTGCCTCAGAAGCCACATAATGAAGAGGCCAATACCCCTAAGATGGACAGAGCCTAAGGCTGCTACATCACCATCCAGAAGACTGCCTGCCAGAGACCACAGTGACGTGTCATAAGAGTGAGACTAAGCCTCAGTTGTGTTCAACTATTTGGGGGGACTTATCTGTTATAATTAACACAGTTATATAAGAATCTTGTTCTCAGGAGCTTACCTTTAATAAGAGAGATGACTACTTTGAATCTTTTTGGAGGAAAAAAAATCAGATACACTTATATAAGCTAAAAAGGGTGATAAATGACCCCAAATTACCCTCAGAATATCATTATCACAGTGAGATTAAGGGATCCGGGTTTCAAAGAAGGACAGGATCGGCTAAATCTTAAGTTACTGGAAAAGGCCTCATGCCTTTTAACTTGATTTCAAAGGATGGATAGCAGCGTGACAAGTAAGAAATGCAAGTTGAAAGACATTTCAGGCTAAGGGAACTATGTGATCAAGCAGGGAGGAAATAAAGTACAATGATGTGGGAATACCAAGTTGCCCACATAAAGGATTACGGCCTGCACACAAGTACCCATGCAATGGTTACACAGAACCTCCCAAGTTGCTACAGTTCAGCACTTGCTGATAAACTGGCAGGTGAATTATAAAGCCATGGCTTTGGCATTGTAGAGGGATCAATATGTACTGGGGGAGGGTCACCTCATAAGTCTTTCTCTTATTTTCAAAAATCCAGGCACTAGAACATCTTTATTATCATTCTAGATAATAATGAGAGAGTGATACAAGGATTTTCAAGATCTAAGAGGTCACAGAACAGAGGGACAAAGCACGTACCCAGTGAGCTCTGATGTCAAAAAGGAAATAATTCCTCTAGAAATTGACACTTTCCAAGAACCCTGATGAAAAAGACAAATTCTCCAGTCCCCCAAATTCATGCCTCTGTAGAGTTGTCAGCAATAATAGCAAATAATGCTATATTGATTAATTACAGAGCTTTCTTCAACTTTATGAATGAGATTAAAAAACTCTGATCTTAAACATCAAAGATGTGATAAACAGGCATTCTTTCTGAGACTGACATGTTCACAAAGAATGACTGGGAAACCTTGATGATGAGAGAAAAGCATAACATAGCTGAGCAGGTCCGTAACCCTATTTTGAAGGGACTGAAAGTTAAGATCAGAACCCTACAGTACAATAATTTTCTTCAATATTCCTTTATGCTTGAGTTGATAATTTAGAAAACTATGATTAATTTTTATTCCATAGTATAAACATATTCATTCTTTAGAATATTTTTAAGGAATTTTTTTAATTGACAAATGATGACTTCAACAAATAATGCTTATTGAGAAAACACATCTGCATTACATTTTAGTTTCCATATAGCATCACCCACTTATAGACAAATGTCCATTAGCCAAAAAAAAAAGCTCCACTTTTCTTCAAAAACCCAGACAGGTCTTACCAATAAAAAAGAGAATATTCAAGGTCCATTTTGTCGCGGGCGCAGAAGAGACCCACTGTTATGGACTGAACGTTTGCGTCTCCCCAAAATTTGTATGTTGAAAGCTGTACCTCCCCAGTGATAGCATTACGAGGTAGAGCCTTAGGGAGGTAATTAGAAACGGATGAGGTCATGAGGAGGCTGACCCACGAATGGGATTACTGCCCTTGTAAGAGTCAGGAAAGAGCCTGCTTCCATCTCTGCTTTCTGCAACGTGAGGACACTGCGAGAAGTTGGCAGTCTGCAACCCAGAAGAGGGTTCTCACCAGAACTAGACCATGCCGGCACCTTAATTTCAGACTTCCAGCCCTCCAGAACTATGAGGGATAAATTTATACTGCTTATAAGCCACCCAAGTCTTTAGTTTTGTCAGAGCAGCCCGAACTAAGACACCTACCCAAATTTAAAACAGGTCCTTCTGCCACCTTTTTAGAAGTTGGAATCGCTCTTTGAAAAGAAAAACATCTCCTTGCATTTGTTCACCTGTTTAAAGACACGCCTAGTTTTCAAACTTTTTTACAAATGTTAGGTGTCCTGGTGTTCCGTGCTGTCTGTTCATCTTTTCTTGCTCTGAGGAATAGAAGTCAGAGGCTCATTTCCAAGAGAGTACTGTGTGACAAAAGAAAACTGTGAAGAAAAGGTGTGCAGTGAGCAAATGAAGCAAGCGTGACAGTTTCCTTCAACAGCTTGGCGGCAGCTTTGTGTGCCCAGGACTAACCATGCCAGTCCTGATTCCTGTTGCCAAATGCTTCCTTCCTCCCTGTCCTCACTTCTTTTCTTGCTTCTTCCCGCCCTGTGCTACAATAATTTACAAGAGAAGTTTTGGATAAATGTGTTTATGCTTTAAAAAGAAATTTTCATTTAAATCGATGCAAACACCAAAGGAAGACAAAAATACCCCTTTCTATACAGATGAGTAGCTCTTTTCCTTTTTAAAACTTTTTTTTTCAGAAAATCTAAAATATGTGCGGCTAAAGATTCCTTTTAATAGCAAAGAAATAAGATGTGCTCTGAGCATCTATGAGAAAATTTTTCTGAAAACTCACTTCTTTCTGTAATGCAAAACAGTTGGAAGACACATTAGCACAATGCATTTTCCTAAGAACATTTGCCTTGAAAAAAAATAATCATAACTTAATTCAAAGACTTAAACCTGAATCGAGTTTTCTCTTTGATAATCTCTTCCCTGGGTCTTCTCTCCTACCCAAACCACTTCCCCCCTTTTTCCTCCATAGAATCATGAGAACAGGGCTACATAAAAATATAGCCTTCATAGTGCCAGTCTCTGGGAAAATTGATTCAACTGTACTTGAGGCCAGCTTTAGGAAAGCATACAACTCACTGTATTACCACTTTTCTTTTTAACATGGCAGCTCCATTTCCTCTCTCCCACCTCTTTACACTCCAGCAATGACTTAATTTTGATTCGTGTTAAC
Source organism: Catagonus wagneri (assembly GCA_004024745.2). NCBI lineage: Eukaryota > Metazoa > Chordata > Mammalia > Artiodactyla > Tayassuidae > Catagonus > Catagonus wagneri. The sequence continues at coordinate 195,043 of PVHT020000010.1, read as the reverse complement.
ATATCAGCGTGTTTCCTGCCCCTCCCCGCAGTGATCTGTTCATTCTGTTTGCTTTCAGTGGAATGAGCCTTTCTTCCTTTGTTTACTTGGTGAGCTCCTATTCATCTTCCAAACTCCTTATATCAATCAAAGTTGAATGTCGGAAACAGAAGCTACTCTGGGTATGTCCAACAGGAAGGCATTTAATACAGGGAATGAAGTGCCAAGGAAACTGTTGAAAGGGTTAGAGGAACACAAGTCAGCCTCCAATAAGCTTTCAGCTGATAGCACTGCAGGTGTGATCTAGAAAGTGGGAGCGGCTGTTGACAGTCAGAGGACAGAAAGCTACAAGAACTACTGCCTATGTCACAGCTGCCGCCATAGTCAAGGGTGAGAACTTGGCAGTGAAACAAGCAGTCTGATCACTGCAAACAAAACAAAACAAAACAATGTTTTCTGGACGCTTCTATATTAACTGCCATTACTGCTAAAGGAAAAATGACTCTATTCTTTCCTGCTTTGCAAATTTTTCACAAGAGTACTTCATTACAGTTGTTAGTCTTTCAACCCCTCTAAAGATATAGGGACAATAAAGAGGAGGAAATAAGTGCTGAGTATCAGTAGATAATATCAGGAATTATATCCTCATTTAAACCTTTCTTTGGACCGTCCACCTCTAGAAATCTTGGTTAATTATTCCCTCCATTATCGCTGGTCTTCACCAAGCATATTTGTCTATTATCATAGTTGTGCCACCATACTGCAACAGTTGTGGACACATATATAGTTTATATATTATAAATACCTGATTATTATTCTATTCACCTTTTTTTAAAATCCCCAGTGCCTATCACAGTCTCTGGCACATAATATGCCTTCATATTTTATTTCAAATATTACTAAGCAGCACATTTTTCTTTAAAAAAAAATTAACTTTGGAAAGTGAAATTTTCAGTTTCAATCACCTCTTAGGTAGATTCAAAAAATATAGAGTTGGAGAGTGGTGACATTGAACTCTCTTGAGATTTCAGTAAATTCTCCCTTTCATAGAAGAATAATATCTTAGGATGTTATTCAATTAAAATGCAAATTTAAGGATTCTTTGATTCTAGTAGATACTCTACTCACTGTATTCTCTAGTGGTCAATTTCCCCTTCCCTCTGCAGAATAGAAAATCAGGCACTTTATTGCACTTATTTAAATTATATTTCATTTATGCATTGTGTTAAATAACCTCTGGGCATACTTATAATCCTCACAAGTGAAAACACAGCAAGCAATTTGAATTTATGTCCTAATATAGACTAAGTATCAAAAGAATATTCAACTAAGATTTGGAATATATTTTTATATTCCACTCACAATCATTTCTTTATTAGAGGGTGGAGGGTAAAGAAGAATGTCTATGTCGGCTTCTCACATCTCTGGAATGGAGCAGATCTACTTTGACAATGCAGCTAACATACAGTCCTGAGATTCTAAACCACCAAGTCATATATGAAATAAAGCAACCCTAGACACACACTATATTCCTCTAGTGTTCACACAACACCCAATTGTCCACTGAGGCTTGATTAAAGGGAAAACTAAGATGTTAAAAAAAAAAAAACTAACCTATTAAAATACTAAGCCAGAAATGTTTTATGTAAAATTACATTACCATTCTGAGAATATTATATAGGTAAAGATGACTATACCTTGTAGGTTCACTTAAATTCAGTAATAAGAATCAAAAATAAAATGAGACTACTCTAGAGAAAAATTAAGAGCAGACATTGCAGTTATCAGTAGAGAAATTAACTGCAGAGGATATAATGTTCATCATTAGCTCTCAGGTAATTTTAAGTGCTTCTCTTGACCTTTACAAATGAAGAAAATGAGTTACCTAGAGCTTATGCTGAGAATATCAAAGAAGCAGAGTTCATCAGTGTTATGGTCTAAATGTGTGTGACCTCCCCGAATTTCATACCTTGAAATGTTAACCTCTAATGTAGCTGTATTTGGAGACAGGGCCTCGAAGGAAGTACTGAAGTTAAACGAGGTCACAGGGGCAGTGGGGTAGGGGAGGAGGGGGAAGCTGTTCTGAATGGATTCATGTCCTTATAATAAGAGACGCCTAAGAGCTCAGTCTCCCTCTTCATGCACCACAGAGGAACAGCCATATGAGGACACAGTGAGAAGGCGGCCATCTGCAAGCCAGGAAGAGAGCCCGCATTGAAACCAACTAAGCAGGCACCATGATCACAGACTTTCAGCCTCCAGAACTGTGACAAATTACATTTGTGTTGTCTAAACCAGCCAGTATGTTTGTTAGGTATTTTGTTATTACAGCTTAAGCAGACTAATACAGTCAGCAAGCCAAGATCCTTCCCCACCCCTGGTCTAACCTACATACCCATCATGCATTCACCAAGGAGCTGATGGCCCAGGAAAGGCAGGTGAAAAACACTGAAGTTTCATGCATGGGTATTAAGGAAAATGCCAAACATATACTAGGTCCTTCTGAGATTCCTCATTTAAGGCTAGTCTTGATATAGACATTTATACGGATAACATTAGTGTTACACTGATTTCACAGCATAGCAATGTGTGCAGTAGGACCACCACAGTGTGATTTAGCCACCTTGGCCGTGGTACCTCTTTGTTTACAGCACTGCATCACAGCACTAGAAATGGGACTGTATGCTGCTTGTTCTCTCCCATGAGAAGACACATCCCACTATATGTTACTGTGGTAATTATTCATCGTACACAATGTGTTAAAAACTATTCTAAATCTTGGCATTGGAATTGATAATAAATATCTTCAAGTCATTAAATTATAAGCTAGAAGCTAGAAACACTCTCACCATTAATCATATTAATACTTGAAAGCACTGGATCCGCCATTTCCTGGAAAATAATAATAATAGGGAATGTTCATTGTGGCTCAGTGGTTAACAGATCCATCCGATGAAGAACCATGGGGTTGTGGGTCTGATCCCTGGCCTCGCTCAGTGGGTTAAGGATCCGGCGTTGACGTGGCTGTGTTGTAGGTCGCAGACGCGGCTTGGATCCCACGTTGCTGTGGCTGTGGCGTAGGCTGGCAGCTACAGCTCCGATTAGACCCCTAGCCTAGGAACCTCCATATGCCACGAGTGCGGCCCTAGAAAAGGCAAAAAGACAAAATAATAATAATAATAATAATAATAACAATAATTTTGTGTAATTAGTAAAGGATTTATCCCAATTAAACTGGTTTTCTCACCCTGTCTGCCTTCTGTCAAACTTCTGGCCCCTTATAAGGACTATTCTCAGATCTAAGCTATGATCTAAAGTTAAAAACTTTTCAATTCAGAAATACTTTTAAATGATCATAAATGTTGTACTGGTTATAAAGCTCTTATCTCTCAGCTCCAAATCTGTCATTCTATACTCTCATGATCCTGAGCCAAGACCATGAAAACTGTTTTTGTCCTCTGCCAGCTTGCAGCCAGTAGGGAACTCTGGGAAAGATTGCAAGGCAGAAGAGGAAAAGGAAATTATTCCTTCTATTCCCATCTGTGTTATCTAGTACTGGCCCTTCATCCCAAAGGCAGCCATCAGCATTCCTAGAACAAGATTATTGCACCCTTCTCAGAAGACCTGCAGCAAATGGGCCATGACTTCTGGTCAGGAATCTGAGTCCCAGTCTACAGAGTCTGTACCCTTCTAGACTGAAAATCATACCCTCTTTTCTCGGTGGGCTCCAGCCATAGGAATGGTAGCTACATTCTACAGTTGTTATGGCTGGACTTTCCCATTTTGCTCTTTCAGCTTTACTTAACCCATTCCCTAGATTAGACTTTCTTTGTTGAAATACCTAGTGTGGTTCCTGTTCTCCTGACCACACCTTCACTAGTTTATATATGGGAAATGACATTCAAATTTTAGGAAGCTGCATTCAAGTACAGTTTATCTCACAACCCAACTACATTATCCAAAATCAAAAACTATCTCAAGCATAAAGACAAATGGCTTATATACATAAAAGACTACTTTCCTTTAGAATCACATTTTGCCTAAATGGTTCAAACAAGCATAGGTCTGGGGGTTTTCTATATAGAGAAATACACCATATATATCATTCAGCGCATGAAACAGTTAACTCTGGTGGCAATGCCTGAAAAAAGACTAAAATCAAAGAAGACTTTGACTTTTGACTTTCGACACTGACTATTTATTCTACTTTTGCAATTAATTTTTCAAAATTTCCTGATGTTGAGGCAAATAATTTTCTGTTGTCTCACACAACTGTTGATAGGATTACCAGCATTGTCATGTTAATTTCCTAACAGTAACAGTCTCTGGCACACAGTAAGCAACCAATAGTAAGCAACATTAGCTAACCAGTGTTGACCTCAAGTCTCTCCTAAGATGGTAAAAATAATGAACCACTGTGGTTCAAGCCATGTAGCAGTCTGGTCCAGGTCTTCTTTGTATTGAATGTCCATGCCTTTGTGAACATAACACAAGCTTAGGCTTTGACCCACACAGTGCAGTAGTACACTAAGACAATCTATACAGAACACAGATCATATAACCACAAGTGATTTCTAATGAAAATTACAGATCTTTTATTTATACTTGTGAAATACAGTGGAAAAGAAAGATGATCCTAGCAACATCTTTTTTATCACCATCTTTCTCTTCCACTTCTGCTCTCATGTAATGATGATGCTCCAAACCACTCATGCCCCACAATGAAAAACAAAATTTCTTCCAGAAGTTTCTTTCTAGTTTCCCTTTTCTTTCTAATTCTCTATCATAAAATCTCAAATATTGACTCTCCAATAACCCCCTTTGGAAAGCCTAGGAGGGGAAAAGATTGTGCAAGTCAGGCGAGAAGGTATTTGAAGTGAGTGAGGAGAAGAAATTCAAGGAACTTATACCAGGTAACTCACATCCTTACATACTTGTTAACCCCACGTAGGCTGCATAGTGCTAAAGTTCTCTGCTTCTGCAGACAGAGGGCTCCAAATGCATCTGTCCCTTATAATGGTGATATCCTCTCTGCAGAAGCAACATTTTTCTAGCACTGACAGGACAGAATGAGGATTTGGGGCTTGTTTTTGTGAAGAAAATTACATCTGTTTAGAGGGATAGCTTCCATTTGTGTAGCTCCATGACACCTCCGGGTACCGCAGGCGTATCTTGGAGCACCTTCCCAGGCAGTAAGTCACTGGAGCTATTACTGCGTATTCACTTCACACTCCGCATCCTGTGAGTCATGTTAGCTCAAACACACACAGACCTAAGAATTAGGAGACAGATTTATAATTCATTGCTTGTCAACAAATTCAAGATAATTTGTGGGAAAAAATATTTGTGCTTAGTTTCAATAAGAAGACTAAAAAAGGAAAAAATGCCTCTTCCATCTTTTACTAAATCATATATGTGCAGTATCTAAAATACATGCAATATGAGGAACAGAACGCACATATATTAAGTAATTATTGGTTTCTTGCTTGAAATGTAAGCTAAAAGTATATGGAGCGTAAAGTATGATGGAAAGAGTAAAATTCACAGCTGTTAAGGAGAAGGGAGCAACATCATTCCCAAGAGAAATGAACATGTCAAATAGCCAAGGAAGAGGGGAGAGAAATTACTACAGCAAGAAAAGGAGAAAAGTGGCTGAAACTGAAATGTTGAACACAAAGATACCGAGGGATAATAAAGAGGAAAAGGGTCTAATGTTAATGAATCCATCTGCCCATCCCAGCTAGCACTTCCAGAATGGGAGATTTAACAGGTTTTGTCATTTTACTTCTAACTTTGACTGAATCACCAGTAGAAAGCTCTTATCCCAAAACAGATAAAAAATAGTTTTTATACAAATCAAACTCATGGCAGTCCATGCCACCATCTTCAAATTCTGATAGTCAAACTCTCCGTTCAAGGAAGAAAAACAGGAGTTCCCTTTGTAGTTCAGCAGCAACAAACCCAACTAGTATCCCTGAGGATGCAGGTTCAATCCCTGGCCTCGCTCAGTGGGTTAAGGATCTGGCGTTGCTGTGAGCTGTGGTGTAGGTCACAGACACAGCTCGGATCCAGCATTGCTATGGCTGTGGTATAAGCCTGCAGCTGTAGCTCTGATTCTAATTCGACCCATAGCCTAGGAACGTCCACATGCCATGGTTGTAGCCCTAAAATTTTTAAAAAAAGAAGAAGAAGAAGAAAGAAAAAGAAAATGCATGCATCACTCTTCCTTCTGATAATTTCAGATACTGTGTCATTTTTCTTTCACTTTACTTTGGTTTTAATGTAAGAGTCTCTCACCAAAAATTAATCACAGAATGTTGTTGAGGTATATTTCAGTTCTCTCCAAAGAGAGAATAGCCAACCCATAATAAGGCTTGGTCAAGGCCGAGCATTGCTGCAAATGCTATGACATGCTTTGGAAAAGCCACCTCAATCCTTATCATTACTCGCAGACAGTGATAAAGTACAAAAACAGTGCTGAGTAACGGCTAGTTACCTCATCACTCTTTACTGCAGAATGTTGTCCTTTGTCAGGGTCCACCCCAATCAATTGGTTGGGACAGAGCCCTAGTTATTAGCCCCCTTTTGCTTTCTGCTTCAATGTACTCAGCCATTCTGATTTTTTTTTTGTTTCTTCCTCCACCTCAATTTGCAGATGGGAACTGCAAAAATCAATTGGAAACCTCAACTTAGGCACAACTACTTGGAAATCATGCCTTTGATGCTGATGTAGTATCAGTGAAAATGATGGTTAAAAATACTACTCACTTCAAGGAAGAAAGAAATACCCTCAAGAGGTATGTTCAAGTACAATAAAAAGGTTGAACAACTGAAACTCTTTGGTAGGTAACCTGAGGGAGAGTAGAAGAAAACTTATAAATTGACCTTAGAGCCTAATAACCTTGGGACTCTCTCATGCTGCATGCATATGCAACTCTTATCTTAAAAGGAAAAAACAGAAGTACGAGAGGTTATTAATGGCAGCAAGGCACAATAATGGTACTTAGAATTTAACAAACCGAAGGCAAATCTAGGCCTTGAAATCCATCCCAAGCAATATCAATTGGATAGGAAAGGCATCACCTAAATTCTAGCCAGATACGCACTATAAATGGATAGCCACTGTCCAACTGCCTCGCTCCCTAAATCCCTTCCTTAACTCCTGCTGCTGCCAATGCCCCAAGCTGAGGGTGCATTTGGTTGGTATCACCATCATCTTCCTAGGACTGACTCTGAGCCAGTTAAATTTTATATATGAGATCCCTGTACACTGATATCACTGAAGAACATTACTCCTCTCAGGTTAAAAGGAGAAAAGATACTTTGATTCCTTCTGTATTATATCAAACAAGAAAGAGGGCAAGGCTAAGTCCAGGACATGCTACAGCCAGGATGGAGAAATATTACAATTCTCCCAATACATGAGCATTATACCATGGTGGGCAAATTTTTAACATCTGAATTTTCATTCCTCCTTTTTTTTTTCCTTCCCCTTTCTCTACTACAATGAGAAACTAGACCTTGTGATTCTTTACCCCAGGGAAGACAAGTGGCAGGGATTCTTTATAGAAAGGAGGACCAATGGAGAAAAGAGAAACTCTAAGGAAGAGGTAGCCTGTTTCTGAAATTAACAAAAACGATTCTCCAAACTGGGGAACAGAGAAGTCGGTAGTGTCTTCAGAGATGGAAATCTGTTCACTGCTCACTCAAATTGTGGCAGCACCTTAGAGGGAAAGACCAGTTAATACAAGCTGTGGGGTACAGTCTCGGTACCAAAGAACAAAACCAAGAAAAGAACGGAAGAACTCACCTCCTGTGCTGTGTGGTCATCCAAGTTGTTGAAAGTGTCCTGCTCAGAACTCAAAGGGAGAATGGGGGCAGTGCCTGGACAGTAAACCCAGAGGCTCCTGTCAAGATCAAGGCAAAAATGCAAATAATGCACTCTTTTGTGATTCCTGTGACTGAGATTTTCACAAGGTGTGTAGTGGTTGGCCACTCACCAGGATGCCAAAAGGCACGTGGACAGGACAAATAGGTCCACTAGGGAAAAAGGACAGAAAGTTCTACAGAAGAAGGTACATAGATGAAAAGGTGCTATACTAATCCAAGAGGCCATCAAAAAAAAAAAAAAGACAGGTTAAAGAAACAAAACACCATATCAAGAGGTGCCTTCAGCAAAGTTAAACAGGCCCTGGAAGGGGTCAAAAAGGTAAAAATCACTCTCTCCAGTCAATCATCATCAGAAGAAGGATATTTAGAGCAAATGAATGGCTTAGACTTCTGCAGAGATGGCAGAAAACCAAAAGGCTCATAGATGACCTGACCAAATTCATTGTTCTTTCCCCTGGTGGACACCTTGAGGGGAAATGGCAGGGTCCTCTGAGAATCAGGACAAAGAGGCAATAGAAAATCAAGAACAGGAGTTCCCACTGTAGCTCTGTGGTAACAAACGCAAACAGTATCCATGAGGATGCAGGTTCAATCCCTGGCCTCACTCAGTGGGTTTAGGATCCGGCGTTGCCATAAGCTGCCACGTAGGTCGCAGACAAGGCTCAGATCCCGAGTTGCTGTGGCTGTGGTGTAGGCCAGCAGCTACACTCCACTTTGACCTCTAGCTTGGGAACTTCCATATACCAAGGGTGCGGCCCTAAAAAGAAAATCAAGAACATCAGACTGGCCCCAGACAATCAAGATGACAGGGATGGCGAACAAGGAAGTGAAGGATGGCTTTTGGGGAGATAGAAAATCATGACTGAGAAAGAAAGATGTAGAATTGTTTCATGATATCCAAGGATGAGCACTGAAGGTCAGGTTGGATATCCAGATTGGACAATCAGACAATTTGCTCATGGATGAGAAACAGAGGCTTAATTACATTATGGGTAAAGCAGTAGCAGCGATATATTTATCTATCTGGTCTGCAAATCAATGTGGTTTGTGCGTGTACATATTTCTGCTGATTAAGATGTTCCTTTCATCCATGATAACTGCTTTGTTTATTTGCTTTGGTTTTGCAAATAAATACATTGCTTTGACTACCCGTATTAATTAAGCTTGATTTCTTTATTTTTGTCTTGTAAGTTCAATAAATGTATTTTTCACTCAAATAAAAAAAAAAAACATGGCAGGACCTCAGATCAAAGGCCAGCTGGTATGGGTTGTGGAGTAAAGCACCATACCTGAGAATATCATATGCTAAGGTAGCCCTGAAGTAGAGAAGTAGGGGGAAAGGCAGGAAGGACCAGGCAAAAGGAGAGAACAGTCCAGTTGGCACACAAGGTGAAAACCAATATAGTCATAATTATCCTTCACAAAGACTTTAATTGCCCATTAATCTGCAAACACAACCTCTCAGTAAACCCAAATCAGCCAGGTTCCTTTCAACACTGGAACGGGTCTTGATTTCTCTCATTAAGACCCAGATAAGTAAGGCGTGATGTTGTGGGGAAAAAAAAAAAAAAAAAAACACCCTTTCAGCTCATCTAGATGCTCACACTTAGGAAGCTGAACCACTGAACCTGAATGATGGCGTAGAGGAGACCCAGCCTCCATTGCACTCTCATTCCCAGTGTCACCTTCTTGAGGCCCAGAGAGGTGAGGAGAATGGTTAGCCTCACATTCTCTCTGATAACAGAGAGTTGAATTGTTACTGAACTGCATGAAAGAATCCAACTGGGTTAAAAGATAAATGCAATAAGCAAGAATCTCTGTGAGGAGAAAGTTTCCCCAATAACCTGTTATTGTGTGGGTATTATGAGGTACACAGAATCATGGGCCATGTTTGGGGGCAGGAGGTAAAGAAGAGGATTGAGAATCTAGAAGTAATTACATCTCAGAGACAGAGCATGTTTTGTTAAGCAGGGAATGAGCTTAAGAGCTAAACTGACTTAAGGTCAAAAGGTAGATCTCAGTTCACCTGTGTACTATGTGTGCTCTTGGGCAAGTTACTTAATCTCTTTGCCATTCACTTACCTTATCAGACATGAAATAATGAGGCAGGAGGCATGGATAGGGGGATGCAGATGAATAACAAATCTGAAAATACACAAACTCGATACCATGGCTTAATTCCTGGAATGTATCAGCTATTGCTTTTTGCCACAGTACTCTCGCCTCAGCTTCCATTCCTCATTCTACCACTGGCATTCTTTTTTTTTTTTTATTGAAATTCAGAGAATGGCATTCTAATTTTCTAATGCTATAATGTTTACAATGGCTTAAGCTCCATGTAAAATTTATAAAATCTTGTTCTACTCTCAAGTTTTTTCTATCAAAATTTTTCATTCATTTTCTTCAACAACTCCTCAAAACCTCATAGCTATTAGCTCTAAAGCAAATAAAAGAGGGATGGAACAAAGCAAGTCAATAGAAATTGAATTTACTTTTAAAAAAGAGAGGTTTTAATCTTCCTTAATTGGCCCTTTGATGTAGATAATTTCCAAGAGTGAGACGTTTTATAGACTAAAAGATCATGTTCAAGTCTTTCTTTAATCAAGATATGGTGATCCTTTAGAAGAACAGGAATCATTAAAAGCATCAAAGAGAAAGGAGTGATTAGATGTGGAAGATCAAGGTCTCCAATCTATTAAAATAAGCAATGAAAGCCTGCAAATTCTAGCAAGCTGAAGATAACCATTTCACTGCGCATTTCTTTAAAAGAAGATAAAGAGCATTGAATCAATATATCATTGAAGAGATTATTATTTGGTACAAGCAGAAGGTTGGTGCAGGTCATTCCCACTAAAGCAAACAGAACTTGTTAATTTAATCCAACAGGCTTGGCAGTGAAACCAAACAGGAGTTTAATCAGCAGGAGAAGGTGGTGAGCATCTCTGAAAATTGAATGGTCGCTGTGCAAACAGTAAATATCATTATGGAAGGGTGAGGAAGGAAAAAGAGGACTCCTTTCACAGTTTTCATTTGAGTTCATCAAACATAATAAATGATTCCAAATAAACCATTTCCAGGACTGCAACAATGACCTTATGTTACCTGTGCTGGAAAGTTAAAATTTATAGTTTTCCAGCCTCTCACTTTTCTTAAACACTTTTTTTAAGCTGCAAGGTTATAAAATGAAGGATGAGGTATCTTATATTCCAAGTCAAGACAGCAGCTGACTTTTCAGTTTCTCCTCTCAACATCATGTGTCAACGCCCCGATGCCAACATGAAGGCTTTTTAGTGCAGAGACTAACACAGTGACAACACAGTAACAAGGTTAGGAAACATTAGGTCTTTCATTGCACAGTAATTGTTTTAATCATCTTCAACACTAAGAGCATTTTTAAAGGTTGTATATTATTGACAAAGGATAAATAAAACTTACCCTCTCCGCAGTTCCTGCCTCTTGACACTTACATGCGAAATTGCCCTCAAAGCTAATTCAGAATCTTTCCTGCTTCCTGTTACCACAGAGTTTTCAGTTTCACCTGTCCTTCTTTCTTTCCTTCTCATTTTAGCCTCCACTCTACTCTATTGGCGGGCTTTTCTTACTTCCAAACTAGTCTCCCTGAAACCCTGTTTTAAAAGCATAACCCTTTGGAAATCTCACGCTAACCAGGGCATGTAAGTGCATAGTATCTCCAAAACAAAAAGATTTTCTCAATGGTGTTTTTTCTTTAGCTATGAAAATACAGTGTTATCGTTAAACCAGTAAATCCATTACCCCCTGGAACCTGAATAAACAAATGTCGATTGTTTCTGAGGAGTGACTCACAAAAGTAATTCATACGATAAGTATCAAAAAAAAAAAAGACATTTCAAAGTCTCATGGAAGATATTTTTAATGTTCAATTATTCTGAGTAAATGATAAACTTATTTGGAAACTCTAGGAGGTTGTCTAGCTTTATGGAAAACTAGAGAGAGAGATAATGAGAATGAAGAACTGTACTGTGTTAAAACATTGAGAAGAAAGATAAATGACTGGAGGAGTTCCCGTCGTGTCACAGTGGAAACAAATCCAACTAGGAACCATGAGGTTGTGGGCTTGATCCCTGGCCTTGCTCAGTGGGTTAAGGATCTGGCGTTGCTGTGAGCTGTGGTGTAGGTCGCCGAAACAGCTCGGATCCCGAGTTGCTGTGGCTGTGGCGTAGGCCAGCAGCTACAGCTCCGATTCGACCCCTAGCCTGGGAACCTCCATATGCTGCAGGTGCGGCCCTAAAAAAGCAAAAAAATAAATAAAATAAAAATTTTTTAAAGTTTAAATATCCCTGTAAATATTTATGATGGCCTATCTTCTAAATATGTGTTTATGGCAGGTTGTTTACAAAGAAAGCCACAAAAATTCTTCCCATCCTAATATGCACATTATCCCTTTGCAATGTGACATGACAGCTTCTTCCATCAAGAGGCAGAGAAGATTTCCCCTCACCCTGAATCTGAGTTGTGCTTGTCACCTGCTTGGGCCAAAAAAATATGGTGTAAATGATAGCTATGATTTCCAGTTCAAGACCTCAAGAAACCTATCAGCAACAGCCCTTGCCCTCTTGGAATGCCATGCTAAAACTGCCATAGGAAGAATACAAGACTAGAAGAGTATGAAAGACCGTGTGACCAAGCTGACCTGGCTGAAGCCCTCCAAGTCAACCAATCAACAACTACCAGACATGATTGAGGCCATCTCCAAGCATCTAGCCCCACTCAACTGAAACCACATGATTGACTCCAGGTGAGACAGGAAAAAGATCCATTCAATTGTGTCCAGCCCAAATTGCGTACACTCAGAATCATAAGCACTTAAATGTTTATTGCAGTATGCCAATTTGTTTTGGGCTGGTTTGTAGCAATACATCACTGGTACTGGAAGCAAGATACTGCAACAAAACTTGGGACATTTATCACTGGCTTTGGGACCAGGAGATACAGAGTCTAAAAAGTGATAAAAGAAATGAAGTCCCTGAAGTTGAAGAAAATAGTATTAGCGGCTGTAAGAAGAGTGACCCTTATTATGCATTGGCAGAATGTATAAATCATAATAAACTTATGTGATAAATCATAATAGTAATACCACACTATTACATGATAAAAAATAAAACAAAAGTTAGAAAATGTGCCTAATGAACTTATTGACCTGGCTGAAGAAATCACTGCCCAGTATTTTGAAAGTCAGAACATTGGGTGTTTCTAACTGCATGTGACAAGTCAATTGGGGAAAAAAAAGAAGGAATGAAAGAAGGAACTTATAATTTGCAAGCAGAATTTTTGAAAAGTTGCTAGATTGGAAAATAAGCCTATTTCTTATCCCCAGGTTATCCAGTTGGCAAAAGATTCCAAAGATAAGAAATGACCTAAAGCAAAGATCAAATCAAAGGTGTGGGTATAAAACCCTTTGTTTGACTTCACAAAGCTGGAACTTCATAGACTCTTTCAGATAAACAAAAGAATTTCTGAAAACATTAAGGGTGCTGTCCCACTATATGCTGACCACAGAAATAGAGATCTGTCTGAAAAGAAATTATGGTATGACTTCGGGAGTGTGTAGTAAACCCTGAGAAGATGTACAGGAAATGCACAAAGTGTTTTTTTTAGTTTTTCAATTTTTTTGTTTTTTTAGGGCTGCACCCGTGGCATAATGGAAGTTCCCAGGTTAGGGGTCAAATCAGAGGTGTAGCTGCTGGCCTACACCACAGCTACAGTAGCACCAGACCCTTCACCCTCTGAGCAAGGCCAGAGATTGAACCCACTTCTTCATATATACTACACATATTTGTTACCACTGAAGCATGATGGGAATTCTGGAAATGCACAAAGTTTTAAAGACAGTTGTACCAGCAAAAGCCTCTCTTGCTTGTATTAAAAAGAACTAAGTAATTTAAAGAGACTAATGGGTTTCCAGCTTTCTGTAAAAAAAGCAGGCTGAGAAAACAACTCAGCTACAAACACAGACCATTTCTTCTTAAAAAGGAACGATTTCACAGGATTGAACCAAGAGCTTAGAAGAATGTACTAGAACATCAGTCCACTGGAGTTGAACTAGCATCTAATCAAGGAACATCCTTGGCTCCTAGAGTTGAGAAATGTGGCAACATGTACCTGGTTAGATTTGCAGAATTTCCATGGGCAGATAATCACTATGTACTTCCATTCTTCCCCTCGTTGAATGCAAATGTCTACTGCAGTTATCCTTGTCCCATCTTACCACTGTATGCATGTTGTGTATAGAGTTTAAAAATATCTACCCTCTTATGTCTTAGGTTTCTGGATCAAGAAGAGTCATAACCGAGGAGCTACACTGAACAAACCTCATCCATATCTGGATTTTATTTGGATGATGAAATCTTGGACTTCAAGATGATATAAATATAAGACTTCTGTGGGAGGAGTGAGTGTATTTTCATGTGGGAAGAGATGTGAATTATTTTTGCAACAGGGCAGATTATGGTCGGTTGTAGCAAAGATGGCTACAAAACTCTTCAAATCTCTGTATGCGAGTCTCTTTGTAATATAACTCTGTTGCTCCTCCCAACTGGAGATGGAGTCTGTTTTCCCAATCCATGAGTCTATCTGGGCAGGCTTACTGAGAACCCCAAACCTGAAGCATCTCTTCTTGCCCTCCTGGAATGCTGCCCTTAGTCTGCCATGAAAAAGCCCAGGATGGTCAACTAGAGGATAAGAGGCCATGTGGAGCAGAGATAGCTCAACGAAGACTCCTAGCCAAACAGCCGATAACCAGTATCAACTGCCAGACATGTCAGTGAAGCCTTCTTATACTATACAGTGCCACCGGAAATGCAGAATGCAGCCATGTGAGTGAACCCAAGACAGATCAGCAGAAGAACTACTTAGCTGAGACCCGCCCAAACTACGTACCCATAAGAGAAAAAATAAATATTCTTTCAGGTGGTTTCTTACACTATAATAAATGATACAGTGAATACCTTATTTCCTAATTTTCCAACACAATCCAGACTGTAAATACTCTGTCCTATTATTATATGATATCTCAAAGGGATGCCATGTTTGTTGGAAACATGGCCCTGTAAGAAAGCAAGTGCTAAATGTGTGCTATAGCGATGGCTGGCCTGAACGAACACCGCTCACCTTGTAGAAGGGAAATTGTTATTATAGTTCTAGTATTAAAGTCCTTTCAATCCTGAGCATAGCTAGCTTTGCTTCCAGAGATGCTAATCCAAAGGAGAGGGAGAATATTCAAATTCAAATGCCTTCTATCTGCAAAGGTGTTGTAGCTACTACTTTGTGACATTTCAATCCAATAAATTCCCTGAATATCGTCTCATGGCCACTCTTCCTGCCACATGCACCCATGAAAAAGCACAGACACATAAAAGATAAAGTGAGGAGAGGAGTGACAAAACTGTAGATTAAGGGACAAAGATGAATAACTGTTATAATGACACACTGAACAATCACATTTCTGTAATATATTTTTGTTTGAATTGCTTCCCAGCTAGACCTCTCCTTTGGGAGACACTGTGTAATTTCTCTGGTTATGTGATAGAAGCAAGATGAAAGATAACTCACAAGCTCCTGTGGCTTAAAATAATAATGGTTGAAAATCGGTGGGTTATTTTTATATGGCTTTTTTTTTCCTTCTGTCTGAGAAAGGAAGGCAGGATGGATACACACCAGTCCCACCCCTGTCCTTCTCCTTCTTTTGGAGGTCAATCTGCCTCTTTTCTGTTTTTAAAGACATTGCTAAAAAAAAAGGAAAAAATTCTGATGCAAATGTATAATGTTAATACAATGGCCTAAATAGCATCCTCCTCCACCCCTCTACAATGAAAACCAAAAGATCTAAAACTTCTTAAAATAAAGTATATTCAAATGCTGAGGAACTTCAAATATCATCTATAATTGAATATCTCTTACTGCAAAAACCATCACTATAATATCAGATGCCTCATGGAATAGTCATTTGGATTATGTGATCATTTATTTTAACCCCCACTCTTCCTGGAATAGGTAAAACTCAAGAATTTATACATCCAGACTCTCATCTCTTAGGATCACTAATTAATTCTACCCAAGTTAGAACTTATTTAAATATTGATTATAAATTAAAATTAAATTATTTTAAACCTTGTAGACTAATTTAGCCCTGGTAGCACCTCTGTTCAAATATGTAAAATTACTTGAGGTTTTTTTTTTTCCCCTTAGTATATATGCTAAACATATGCAAAAGATTTTTTTTTATGAAAAGCTAAAATCATAGACTCTGCTCTAAACAGGGACAAAAGTTAAACTTTATATATGGGAACCCTAAAGGTCAGAGCGCTGAAATGATATGCCTGAAATCATCAGAGCTTATTAGTGATGATGGTAGTTTAAGAATCAGGTTTCCTGGACTCAAAGGCCAGCCATCTCCCTGCTTTACCATTTGGACTCGCACAGGAGTTTGTGTCCACTGCGGACAGGAGCTGCCACTCCTAACTTCCATAATCTTTTGACCTCACTCCTATCCCTGACTCATTAATTCCAATCCTCTGAGGTGAAGAGCACTAGAAAGCAATGTTTTAAAGTGCCCCCAAGAGACTCTAATATGCAGCCAGGCTGAGAACCACCAAATTTGGTTTCTCATCCTCATTCCATTAAATAGCTTTGGCTAACAGGCTGGTCCCATTCTTACTTCCCAGTGTTTCTGGCTTTCTGGCCCTTTGATACCCTAGATATCAAGAACAAATTCTGTGAGATCCTCTTGTGGCTTAGGAGGTTAAGGACCCAACGCAGTCTCCATGAGGCTGTGAGTTCAATCCCTGGCCTTGCTCAGTAGGTTAAGGATCTGGCAATCCTGTAAGCTGTGGCATAGGTCACAGATGTGGGTTAGATCTGGTGTTGCTGTGATTGTGGTATAGGCCAGCAGCTGCAGCTCCAATTCAGCCCCTAGCCTGGGAACTTCCATAGGTGAGGCCGTAAAAAGCAAAAAAAAAAAAAAAAAAAGAACAAATTCTGAGAAGCCTGGAATCTTAGAAAGGCATAAATAAAAAAGCGAAGATAGAGAATATTAAAGTACATGGTCTTAGCAACATGTATTGTCAGTGGCACATCTTACAGACACATGAGATCTAATAATAGAAACACATAAAAAGGGAAACTCAATTCAGCTATATAAAAGTAGCATTAGTTTAAACAGCTAACCAAGTTTGCAATAGTATGTATCAGACTGTTGATTGGTTCATTTCATTATATCACTCAACCGCTCATATAAATCACGGTCATTTGTTCACCAGCTCATGAAATCCGAAGCAGGATGGCTTAAATAGATTCTTAGACATTACTATAATGGAGAGAAACAGAAATAGAAATTTTCCTATAAAAAAGGTCTACATCAGTCAGAATCCAGTTTAACCATACCACAAGAACTACTAGCAATCCAAAGGTGAACATAAATTTATCAACCAATCCTCAATTCCAAGCCAGTCCTCAAGGAACAAAACTAAAGCCAGGTTACTTCGAACGTCAGAGGAGAGAAAGATAAAACATACTTGTTGGAATAAGATTATAAGCAAGGATGGCGTCTCTGTCTCTTGAAATTCCTGCAGCCATGGTGGAAAATGGTGATAATTCTGTGAATGGAGTCTGTAGGTTATTTACACTTCCAGACAAAGCAGAAACAAAGTTTGCCCAGCAACAGTGTCGGACTTGGGTCAAATGCTAATTAAAACCACATTTACTACCAAATATTAGATATTCTAAATGTGAATGGCCTAACCAGGAAAGACCACATCTATGAAGTTGCTTGACTCGGAAGTGTCTGGGAGTGTCTGAGCATGTTCCTTAAGCATTTAACAGGTCTAAAGAGGAAAAAGTTAAAGTCTGTCTGGTTTTATCTTAATCTTCTAGCTGGAGGCATATTTAATGGAACGGATGGTTTTGTTTTGCTACCTCTGTCCCCAGTCTTTCTCCACTATATTAAATCCCAGACATGGAAAAGACGAGTTAATTAAGCATTATATTACAGAGTATTAATATAAATATTTCAGATGCTCCTCCTTAAGCCTCTACAGAATAATTACCAGTGCCCTGAAGGAGAAATGAACTTACATGGTTAACAGAAATACTTAGAAACAAACGTACTTAAATGTTGAGCCACTGGATCTAAAAGACTGGGTTAAAGGAAGTGATAGTTAAATCAAAACTTTAACATTTAAATGGCCCAGTGAGGGAAGGTGAAAACAAAATTCTATATATGCCTGTTGCCATGTCAGTCATACCAAAAGAGCTTTTCAAATAACCTCATTTGCTTTCACTCCAAGAACCCAATATGAGTGTTGTCAATATCACTCTTTACTCTCTTCCAGGCTAACCATGAATATCATCAAGAAAGCATTTCTTCCAGCTCATCAAGCTCCCTCCCTTCAATAGATGAAGACAACTTCACAAGCATCAACAAGCACAGCCAATGTAAAATAATATCAGGGCTGAAATCACAGGGCTGCAAGTGACTTTCAGCTATTATACGGTGCATCCTCCTCCTCTGATATAATCATTTAAACCTATGGTTTTCAACTTTGCGCACTGAAATCATCTGAGAAGCTTTTTAAAATTCGGCTGCCCAGACCTAAACCTCAGAAATTCTAATTTAATTGCTCTGGAGTATGGCCTGAATGTCAAGCGGTTTAAAAGCTTTCCAGGTGATTTTAACGAGCAGCCAAGCATCAAAGCCGGTCAAACAAAGACCACAGAGAAAACACCTGTAGTCAATCAAGAACAGTACGGTTTACTTAGCTTGCAGTAGCAGGGGAGACGCTTACTGGAATGTTGGGGAATTTGGAAAATCTTCAAACTGGTTGACTTTAAGGAAAGCAGAGGGAAGCAAGAAACCGTTGTGGAGTGGATGACATCAAGAAATGGGGAAAATGGGAGTTCTTGTTGTGGCACAGTGGAAACGAACCTGACTAGTATCCATGAGGACGCGGGTTCAATCCCTGGCCTCGCTCAGTGGGTTAAGGATCCGGCATTGCCATGGACTGTGGTGTAGGTCACAGACACAGCTCAAATCCCATGTTGCTGGCTGTGGTGTAGACCGGCAGCTATAGCTCCAATTTGACCCCTAGGCTAGGACCTTCCATATGAGGCGATGTTGCCCTAAAAGGACAAAAAAAAAAAAGAAGAAGAAAAGAGATGGGGAAAATACAGTGACTTAGTATCTCAATTATCTTCATCCAAGAGGCAGAAAGATTAGAGCAGAGCTATCACTGATAAATAATCAAGATCATTCAGATGGCCAACAAGCACATGAAAAAATGCTCAACATCTTTGATAATTACAGAAATGCAAATCAAAACTACCATGAGATACCACCTCACACCAGTCAGAATGGCCATCATTAACAAGTCCACAAACAACAAATGCTGGAGGGGGTGTGGAGAAAAGGGAACCCTCCTGCACTGTTGGTGGGAATGTAAGCTGGTGCAGCCACTATGGAAGACAGTGTGGAGG
>PVHT020000010.1:159726-172271 GCA_004024745.2 Catagonus wagneri | reverse complement strand
TTTTTTTTTTTTTTGTCTTTTTGCCTTATCTAGGGCCTCACCCACGGCATATGGAGGTTCGCAGGCTAGGGGTCTAACAGGAGCTGTAGTCACCGGCCTACGCCACAGCCACAGCAACACGGGATCCGAGCCGCGTCTGCAACCTACACCACAGCTCACGGCAACGCCGGATCCTTAACCCACTAAGCAAGGCCAGGGATCGAACCTGCAACCTCATGGTTCCTAGTCAGATTCATTTCCGCTATGCCACGACAGGAACTCCTATTTTTATTTACTGATAAGTGTCAGAAAATATGTTAACTATCCAGAGTGCCAGTTACTCACAGGGAATGCCACTCAGGGTTCCCTGATTTCATCTGTATTACCTACTCCTCTAAGCTACACAGAGATGGGCTAAAAGTTTTCCTCACTTAGACCAAGTTATTTCCACTGTCGGGTCCTAAGGAAGCCTGCAGATAGCACCATTGCTTCCCTACTTGAGTTCCGAACCAGCTAAGGAAACCACAAATTAAGGCAGAAAGATATTTAGGGTCTTTATAACCCAAAGAGGCCGTGTCACAGGTTGTAGGCCCAAGTGCAGACACTGAGACAGAGTTTCAGTTCAAGATGTATGAACTGGGGAGTTTCCACTGCGGCTCAGTGGTAACAAATCCACCTAGTATCCACAAGGACTCGGGTTCAATCCCCGGCCTCACTCAGTGGGTTAAGGATCCAGCGTTGCTCTGAGCTGTGGTGCAGGTTGCAGATGCAGCTCAGATCCCAGGTTGCTGTGGCTGGGCACAGGCCAGAAGCTGTAGCTCTGATTGGACACCTATCCCAGGAGCTTCCATACGCCATGGGTGCAGCCCTAAAAAGACAAAAAGAAAAAAAGATGCATGAACTAGAGTGAACATTGCCTGTGAGGGTCATCCCAGAGGGGAGCTGAAAGACCTGGGCCTTTGAGCCCCCACTTAGCTCACCATCAACTGCGCGCTGCCCTGGGAAGAGCATGACAGTGAGCAAGCTGTCTGGCCCCATGCAGCGGAGGCGAGACGCTAAAAGAACGGGCAGTTGGGGGCACTCTGCCCATTACCCTCTTCACAGCTGGACAGCAAATCCTTTCTCAAAGGAGCTCTGGGGAGCACATCTTCATGTCTTCCCCAGGCCAAGTCAGAGGACCTGGTCAAGAAGTCCATCAACATTGGGTCTTTCAATATGACCCCCCAGAGAGGGGACATCCAGACCACAGGCAGCACAAGCTAATCACAGATCTCGTTTACAGAAGAAAAGCCCCTGAAAACTCATAGCATAGAGAGGCTGACCCAGAATGTGCAGTTTCACTAGCAGCTGGCCCTTCAAGAAGAAAAAAAGGAAGAGACAGAGATATGTATACCAATTTCTGCTCCCACATTCACAAAAAAAAGATGGCACTCCATGAGAGGGAGTTGGGAATGGAAATGTGGAGACAGGAGGGGTGACGTGCCTGTGTCTGTCTGTGGAGACAGGACGGGGTGACCTTCCACATGATAGGAAGGACACACGCAACTCTGTCTTCCACCAACCCAGTTCCAGAACTTAAAAGCCGGTTAACGGCCCTACAACTAGGCTCGTTAACATGTTTAGGTCCCCAGATTATAAGAATAATTCAAAACTCTATACAGTAATAATTTTTCTCCATACTTATAAATACTGTTCCATTTGAAAGGTTGGTTACTGGGGAGTTGGTTTGTTTGGTTGGTTGTTTGAGGAATTAATCAACGTTTGAATTTTTATTCTTGCAGTTGCATGCGAAAGAACAGATTTATATACCAAGTCTTAACCAATATTAACATTTTTTAGATCCTCTGTACTCTTTTCTGTCTTAACGCAAAAGTCACAGATGAGATTTGAATAACTCAATGGCAAAGTGACATATGCTACAGGCGGCAATTCAGCAGGCAGACTTCCTACCCTCATACCCTTTCAGGCTGACACAGAAGGGAGGCTGCCTTGTCAGCCACTTGGGGTACAAAGCACCTAGGAACTAGGATCAGGGAGTCATGGAGAGACTCAGAGAGCACAGGAAGCCAATGCAACCATGGAGACCCCCACTTCCTTAGTGAAGTGTTGACAGCGAGGCCAGCAGTGACCACAAGGTGAAAATCACAGATTTCTATGGAAGGAGCATTGAACTATCAAAGACATGTCGGTCTTCTTAGCCAGCCAACCAGTTTCTTTTAAGTAATTGACTAGTCCTTCCTCTATGAGGACATCATAATGAAGTTTTGCTAAGGAGTTTTATTTTTAAAACAATGGTCAATTGTTTAATCACATGATGTTTGATGTCATGAAGATTTAATAATAATAATATGACAGGTTGTTCATTTCTGCTTGCGCAACTGAGACAAGATTATCTTTAGACCTCATTCTAGACTGATGATCTCAAGACCACCCTACAGAATGTGAAACAACATATGATGTCACTTATATGTGGAATCAAAATTATGGCACAGATGAACCTATCTACAAAATAGAAACAGACTCATAGACATAGAGAACAGACTTGTGGTTGCCAAGGGGGATGGAGGATGGAGTGGGATGGATGGGGAGTTTGGGGTTGGTAGATGCAAACTACTACATTTAGAATGGGTAAGCAATGAGGTCCTACTGTACAGCACAGGGAACTATATCCAATCTCTTGGGATAGAACATGATGGAAGATAATATGAGAAAAAGAATTAAAAATATACATATATATATATACATTTGACTGGGTCATTATGCTGTACAGCAGAAATTGGCACAACACTGTAAATCAATAATACTTTAATAAAAATTGAAAAAAAATAAGAAAGACCACTCTAAGACCATTTCCTAAAACTAGCCACCTGGAATGTCAGCCAGAAGCAGGTAGGACATAACCAAATTAAGGAAAATACAGATCCAAGTTGGTTCTGCCCAAGTGTTCCAGAACCTATACCTTTAACAGTATTTTACAAAGTGTGGTGTCATGACAACCTTCTACACAAACACCCCAAGCACTTGCTAAAAATGTGAACAGCTAGACCCTGCCTAGTGAAAGAGGCTGATTCAACCAGCTCTCCAGGTGACTCTAATGCAAACTAGGGTTTGAGAAACTGTTAGAAATTTAGGCTGAAACAAGGTCAGAATTCCAGAATTCATGCTCAAAGGGAAAATTCTACAAAATTCTTTTGACGTTTATTTGGGAACAGTATTTCTCACAAGAGGAAACCACAGGTCTTATCCATTCAATAAATAATTGATTATGTGCCTGCCACATCCAGACCCTGTGTTAAACACAGTAGATTCAAAATAAAATGCACAGATTATGAGATCTAGTAGTGCCACACATCATAAGTCCTCTCACGCTGAATTCAGATCTTACAATATGTGTATGACTAGAAATTAAAATGACAATTCAGAAAAAAAATTGAACTTCCGCTTAAGGGGAGCTGTCCTAAAAAAAAAAAAAGACAAGCATTAAAAAGCATGGATAGGATAGGATTACACGAATCTAGTTCTCTTCAGGGAAAAGAACCACGCCCGTGTGGAGGGTGGAGAGATGACCATATGACTATATTAAAATAAAAAGATCTCTTAAAATAAGAGATCAGAGCTTAGAGATGATTTCCATCCCAAGTGGAGTCAGTTCTTTATACGAGAATCAGAGAGTTGATGAACTTTTTGATCTGTCCTTTCTTTCTCTGGAAGCATAGAGCTAAAAGCTGTTATCAAACAGGATTATGAAGAGAGGATGAAAGGATAAAATATAAATCATTATTGATTTTCCATAAAGTATCCATGAACTCAGCTGAAAGAAACGCCAGACATTAAAACTGCATCACATGTACCACCTGCTATGGTCTGAGCATTTGTGGTTCCCCCCCCCCATTCATATGCTGAGCCCTGCATGCCCAGTGTGATGGTCTTGGCACACGGGGTCTCTGAGAGGTGACTGGTCTTGAGGGCAGAGCCCTCATAAATGAAATTACTACCCCATAAAAAAGACGCAGAGAGCTCCCTTGCTTCCTGTCACCACGGGAGGACACAAGAAGGCTGCTGTGAGCCAGGAAGAGGCTTCTCACAATCATGCTGAACCTTGGGTCTTGGACCATTCAACCTCAGCACTGTGAGAAATAAACACATGTTTTTAAGTTCCCTAGTCTGCGCCATTTTTTTATAGCAGCCCCAAAGCACTAAGACACCACCAGAACCAACTAGAAAATTTCTCCTTGCTTGCTATACTAAGCTAAACTTGCTCAAGATTCAGCACCTGAAATGGTTTATTTTTCTTTTTGTTTTTCTTTTTGTCTTTTTAGGGCTACATCCACGGCATATGGAGGTTCCCAGGCTAGGTGTCAGATCAGAGCTACAGCTGCTAGCCTACACCGCAGCCAACAGCAAAACGGGATCTAAGCCGCATCTTTGACCTACACCACAGCTCACAGCCATGCTGGATCCCCGACCCACTGAGCAAGGCCAAGGCTCGAACCTGAGTCCTCATGGATGCGTTTCCACTGAACCACATTGGGAATTCCATGAAACGGTTTCTATAAAGCTTTACACAAATACGGTTACACTATGAAAAACCACTTAAATATAGTTCCACTTGACCCTCATAGCTTTTGTTTACGGAAAGACTTTACAAAATATTTGTATTTATAAAGTTGCCCTAGGATCAACTAAAACCTAATTAGATGGTTTTAACAACAATTTCCTCAAGTCAAAACAAAGAAAAGCATGCTCTGAAAAAAAAATGGAAAAAACATTTTGTGTTAAAATTAAATGAAATGATGGAATTATGGTTGATTTTCCTACATAACCCAAATGTTCAGCAATGAGAATATATTGCTCTATAATGAAAACATTTAAAATTCATTTCTGGAGTTTTTTTTTTTATGACAGTACAGTTTCTTAAGTGAAAATAAATTTCAGAGTTAATGCTGTCAGACCAAGTTCACTTGCCCAATGCACAGTGAGACCAAATCAATCAAAATGTCAGAGTTTGGAGCAGAGAAAGGTTTGTTAGTTGAGGAGGTGCTAACCCTGAAGATGGGAGACCTAGACTCATCTCAGGTCCATCATTCTGGCTGGCTAGGGTGAGAGATTTTTAAAGACAAAGAAGGGGCTTCTTTGTGGTTTCAGCTTCCAGATAAGACCTCATTTGCAGACTTGTGACTCCTGTGTCACTGGTGACTGCAATGGATCTATGTTTTCCTGCAAAGGAATCTAGTAAGTCATGGTCTTGCGATTCCTCAGCTCCTTTCTAGGAGAGAGCACAAACCATGGATGGGGCATTTCATTATTTATTTAGAGCCTTTGTGATGGTTCAAGAGTCAGTTCTTAATTGGCCCTCCCAGTGTCATCAATTTTAACCCTGCTTGGGGCCTGCTGGTTGAAGCCACAGACCATTATCTCAACAGTCTGCGGTCATAAGCCCAGGGATTCGTTTAAGCTAAAATTATGAAAAAGATTAGGTTGGGCCCGCTCTTCCTTTGTTTCTGCGTTCCTTCCCTTCCCTGGTTAGTGTTTAAATCTGCTCTTTGGAACTCAGGGAAGATCTAGGAGACTAAAGCCTTTTTATAAATAAGAGGCAGGCAGAGGATCAGGCTCAGAGAGTGGTGGTGGGGGTAGGGGGAACCCCATAGGGTCCTGCTTGGTTATATTAAGAGTCTTCAGGGGTCACTGTTTTCTTTTTACCTTATTGCCTTTCTTCTTTTCTAAAAGATACGTTCTAACCCAAAGGCCAAATCATCTCTATTCTTTCAAACATTTATAAACCTCAACATTTTTCCTCTAAGAAGTTTTGACTCTCCTTTTTCTCTTCTTTTGTATTACAAGCCTATAAATTCTAACTGCAGCTGTCCCATTATTCTCAATAATCTTGACTGACTTTGAAAGCATATTGCTTTAGCACATTAACTTTTGCTGGGGCACCTTTTTTCCACACCTGACTCTCCCACCCAGCAATTTTTACATCCATTCTAACTAACAGTTTTCTAGGTAATAAATTATACATGACATCTGTCTTGTCCTAGTTTTTAAAATCCCAGTAGCCTCTTAAAAGTCCTTTTTAATGTCCTTATCCTCAAGTCCAGGCCACCTCTGGTATTCCCTTTATGTGATAATTTTCTAGTTATCTTTTCGTTAATCTTTGCCTTTATGCCCTACTCCACTATCTTCCTCAGCATTTATTTCCAGTAATTTTTTTAATCCCACCCATGGGTGGGATTTAATCCACACCCATGGTAGACAGAAGTTCCTGAGCCAGAGATTGAATCTCAGACGCAGATACAACTGACACTGCAGTTGTAGCAATGCTGGATCCTTTAATCCCCAGTGTGTAGACACTGGGACAAGGAATCAAATCCCCATCTACAGAGTGACCCGAGCCACATCATTGGATTTGTAACCCACTGCCCCACAGTGGGAACTCCCCTTTTTTGTTTCTTAAATTCTCCTCCTTTGTAGCTCACTTCACCAGCTGTAGGCTAGTTAAAATGTGAATGCTACTAATTCTCCACCACAATTTCGACCCTTCTACCTACTAAAAATTTAAATACAAATATAATAAGCTAGGACAGAATCTGCCATGCATTATACCCAGTTCCTGCCAGAAATAAAGGGCCACTCCCACCAAGTCCCTCGGAATGTTGCTTTGAGTGAGGACATTTTTCACACCATATCTTATATTTCTGTCATGTCTTAGTTTTTTTTCCATCTACTTTTCCCTCTAAACTTTAAAGTCCAAATGGAGGAGAATGGGTTCTTATTCAGGGCTCTATCATCAGTACTTATCATAGGTACTAGCAGACAGCAAATGTTTAGTAATTATCTATTAGGTGTGTGAAATGAAATTCACATTTTATGGCAAAACAGAATAAATATAAACACGAAAATCTTCTGTGCCCTTTGGCCTCCTCTCTCCTGCTTTACGGGCATTGTGTATCTGCATTATACATCAACCAAACCTTCCCTATCGGCAAAAACACATGCTCAACCAAAAAAAGCAACATTCTCCTAGCCACCACCAAGATAACTCCTTAAAGATAACATTCTTGATCCCATAAGAGTTCATATGGCACTTGGATCTGGATTATGTAAACTATCAATTATACATCATTTGATGTATAGCTCTCTGCCTCAAAAAACTTACATAACTGTGCCTTGACTTCTAATGGACAGAATAGTCTCAGGGCTTTCTGAGATGTTCTTTCTGGGTTATAATCTTCAAATTTGGCTCCAATAAAATTTTTCATTTCTTTTGTAGATCAACTGATTAATTTTTTTTTGACAAGCTAATATATAGGATCCACTTTTCACAACACGTGAATTCAAAAGCAAATATGGGAACCCTGACGGCTTCAACTAAGCCAAATGTTAAAGAGATTCGATAAAATGCAAAACAATGCCACTCTTACCACTAATTTTTGTTTTAGAAAATATAATCACTAGATACTATATTTCAGATTATAATGTAATCATTAAAATTGTTTTATGCATGTCAATATGTAGTGGGTTTATTATAGTTATATTAAGTAAATTTAGCCATAATTTTTTTTTAAATTTTCTCAATTTTATTTATTTGTCTTTCTTTTTATAGCCTCACCTGCAGGATATGGAAATTCCTAGGCTAGGGGTCCAATTGGAGCTGTAGCTGCAGGCCTACACGACAGTCACAGCAACACTGGAACCAAGCCACATCTTTGACCCACACCACAGTATAGTACCTGATCCTTAACCCACTGAGCAAGGCCAGGGATCGATGGAACTGGCATCCTCATGGACACTATGTCAGGTTCCTAGCCCACTGAGCAACAGTGGGAACTCCTCGATTTTATTTCTAATATGATGATATTAGTAAGTAATAATGCACATAAATAGAAGCTCTTTTGCATCCTCAATAATTCTGAAGACTCTGGGGGTATCCTGAGGCTAAAAAGTTTGAGAACTACTGTTCTAAATCATCTGGATAAACCAGCTAATCAACACTGCTTAGTGTTTCCCCATATCTTCTAAGCCTCACTCTTCTTTGGGGATTCTGGCCATTTGTTCCAGGCACTTCTGCAGTCACCAACTCTGTATGGGGTCTAACTTCACCAGAAAGAGAGGGAATCATTTGCCTGCACTATGCACCCTGGCCTCTTACACAGGCATTTTCTGCTTACACCAAGGCAGTCATTTTCAGGCTATCTTTGGTGAAGGGTCATTTCTTTTCTCCAATCCATCACTGACTGATGCTTTGTAAAATAAAAGAAAAAAGAATCACTATAAAAATGAACTGAAAAGTACAAAACAAAACATACAAAAAAACAAGCACAATTTTTTTTACTATTAAATTCAAAAGACATAAAATTACTCAGCCAAAATGCTATAAAACTTTCTAAACACTTACTTTGAATTTCTGTACTTATCGTGGACTAGTGACAGTTTCCACCCACAGATCACACTTTGAGTAGTGCTGCACTGAGGCGTGGGACAGTCCAGGACCTACTTAGCATCCATCCATGATATGTAGGAATTGAAAAACTCAAGGGGTGACCTTCAACCACTAGAAGATAAGAGCGGACAGATAAGGTCACGCGTCTTTTCCAAGGGGCCCATGGGTTGAGCAACAGCCAGCCACAGCCGTGGCGAATTTTATTATGCATCTTTCTTCCTGCTTTGCTGACCTTGTATCTCCTACTTCTAGGCCTAGTATAATGTTCCCCAATAAGGCACTCAAATTTGAGCTTTTGCCTCAAGATCTGCTTTCTGGGGAGCCCAGGAAACAAAAGCCAAGATACTCTTTAAAGTTCTTTAAAGCCAGGAGAGGAGTTCCCGTCTTGGTGCAGCGGAAACGAATCCGACTAGGAACCAGCAGGTTATAGGTTAGATCCCTGGCCTTGCTCAGTGGGTTGAGGATCCGGCGTTGCCGTGGGCTGTGGTGTAGGTCACAGAAACGGTTCAGATCCCGCGTTGCTGTGGCTGTGGTGTAGGCCAGCAGCTGTAGCTCCGATTCGACCCCTAGCCTGGGAACCTCCATATGCTGAAGGTGCGGCCCCAAAAGCAAAAAAGCCAGGAGAAGCACAGGGGCACAGAACATGCAAAAACTCTATTATTTTCCCTCTAATGCTGCATACAGCTTGTTCTTCTATTGGTTGCCTCTTTTCCTACCTTTTGGCCAGCCTGTTATAGCTGCTACAAATTTAATCTCCCAACCTATGACAGACCCCTCTATTCAATCTCAAGTCCAGGTTCCATGTTTTCTTCATTCTTACATAAACCACTTAGTCACAGGCGAGGCTCATTTGATCCTTAAAATTGACCCTTAGAATTGGCTGTGTGGTAAATAGGGCATTTATCATAACCCTTATAGATGGGGAAACTGAGAAAGGTTAAGTGATTTGTTCATAGACAGTCAATAATTTTGTGACAGGATGATAAACTGTTTTCTTTTCTTGTGTTTTCACATCACTTTGTATTCTGACAAGAGCAGTCAGATTTTTCCAGCCAAGATGGCCAACAATCCTAGTGCTATGACTCCTATAGCTAATATTTGAACAGACAAACTGAATACGTGGGTTAAAATACCAGTTACTTGCAAAGAGAGGTCATGAATTCTCCTTTAGAGAACGTATTACTTTAAACACAGTAAGTACTCCATAAATGTATGTTAAATGAAAGAATAAATGAGTGAATAATCAGTCTAAACATAGTATTTTTATAATCTATAAGGCTTTAAAATTATTCTACTAGAATAAAATCATACATAGATTTCAATCATACAGACACCTAGAATGCCCTAGATCAAAGGAAATTGTTTTTAACTGAAAGAAAGTACAAAGTTTAAAACACACACACACACATACATGCACTCCCTAGTCAAAAACGAGCATGACAGGTAGACTGGACTCATTTCAGAATAATGATATAAACATACAAAGTAAAGTCCACCCTAAATCTCCATCAGTACATGAGCATTCATTACAAATAAATGTACCAAGAAGCCTGAAGGCTTGAGAAATCCCATCTATAAAAGTTATCAAACACCGGCCTTTTAAATTCTTCTGGCAAATTCTGAATATGCAATTGACACCAGAATATATAAGCAAATAATGCAAGCATGTGCGCACCCAAATTGGAGCATAACTAGTCATCTAGTCAGTAGATGAAAATGTCATTCCCTGATAGAAGCACAGTTTCATGGGCAATTGATAGTAGATGCTGGCTCTATGAATGCATTTTCAGTGACTCGAAGGACCCTGCAACTATAAAGGCAAAGAACATAACGCTGTTTGAACCAGAGTGTGATCATTCTGACTTGAAATTACTTGAAAGGAAAGGTGATATTACATACCAAATAGGTTTTTTAAAAAGTACTATAGAAGTTAAAACCTTGCTAGGAAACCAATATATGAAGTTGTACAGAATTACAGCAAACCATCCAAACCTGCATTGTCCAGTACTGTAGTTACCAGTCACGTGTGAGATTCTGAACTATGGCTGTGCAACTGAGAGCCGAATGTTTAATTTTAATTCATTTTAAAGTTACATTCAATTCTAATTAATTTTAAATTACATTTAATTTAATTAATTTAACTTGAATTTAAAAAAATAGTCCTCAATGCAGTTATTAGAAAACATTTACATATATTTGGAAAAACTTAGGTGTGTGAATTTGTTTTTTCAACTGTAAGTTCCATGAAATCTAAATAAATGCCCAGTGTTTTCTGGTGAAAATTCAATGTCCAGATGAAGATGTGCTGATCTCCTCACTTGTTAGCTACTTGAGAAAAATAAGTTTTCTCAAACATGGTACACCCTACTAAGTACTTCCTTAGTTTCAGAAATAACTAAAACCATGACAGCTAAATACCAACTGCAAAAAAAAATTCCCCCTAGAAAATAACTGTGCATAAAAACAGGAAAATGTCTTGAAAGAAACTAGCTATGTTTTGTGGTCTTGGATTAGATATCAGAGTGAATATCAAAATATCAAGAAATTACCAGGGTTTTCAATATTATTAAATCACATAATTATATTGGACAGAGTTCAAAATGCAGCAAAACCATGTCGTAATGATATAGCAATGAATCACACATGACTCAAAATCTCAAAACACATTACCAGGACTTGAGATGGGGATATAGCTGAGAATGGTAAAAAAATACCCACATGATATTAGAGATCACAGGATATACATTCAAAGCAAATGTTATTTTTTGTTTTGTTTTGTTTTGTTTGTCTTTTTGCTTTTTATGTAGAGCCGCACCCGCGGCATATGGAGGTTCCCAGGCTAGGGGTCTAACAGGAGCTGTAGCTGCCGGCCTTCGCCACAGCCACAGCAACGCGGGATCCGAGCCGCGTCTGCAACCTACACCACAGCTCACGGCAACGCCAGATCCTTAACCCACTGAGCAAGGCCAGGGATCGAACCCGCAACCTCACGGTTCTTAGTCGGATTTGTTAACCACTGAGCCACAAAGGGAACTCCCGAAAACAAATGTTTTTTTAAGATCCCTCTTTAAATATTCCTCAAAACTATTTTCAGGATAACACACAAAGTTCCAGACTGAACGGCTAACTACATGGCAGTAGATGGCAACTACCACAAAGCTTGAAAGAAAAACTGGAATAAAAGATTAAAAGTGTTGTCCAGAATGTGTAACCTAGCTTCATAAATCCCATCATAAATAAACATGATTAGCAATATTCTTCGAATGCAGGGAGTAGGCCGTTATGATGCTTAAATTTACATATGTTGAGCATCATTACAAAAGGTCATAAGCTAAACCCTTATGCAGAAGAGCAGCATACCCAAAGCTGAAATAATGTGTTCGATTATGTTTGCTGTTCACATGTCTAGACAGGTCTAAGAGACCAAAAAAGAGATGAGAGGTTCAACCAGAACAGCCCAAACTAAACTGAAACATCACAGAGATTAGATACCACCAAGTAAAAAGAGATGATTAGAATGTTTCAAAGGCTATTTTTAAAATACTTTTAAAAACAAGAGAAACAACCAACATCAAATGCTATCATTTCCATGTGGAATCTAAAAAAAAAGACACCATGAACTTCTTCGCAGAACAGATACTGACTCACAGACTTTGAAAAACTTAACGGTTTCCAAATGAGACAGGTTGAGGGGTGAGGGGATGTACTGAGGGTTTGGGATGGAAATACGTTAAAATTTGGTTGTGATGATTGTTTTACACTTATAAAGGTAACAAAATTCCTTAGGTAGTAAAAAAAAAACGAGAGAAAGAGTAAATACCATTTTGTTTAAAAAATACATTTTAGGCCAGTTGGATAATTCATTCATTCAAGAAATTTTTTTTTTTTTTGCCTTTTGTCTTTTTATGGCCGGGGGTTTATGGCTGTACCCGCGGCATGTGGAGGTTCCCAGGCTAGGGGTCTAATCGGAGCTGTGGCCACTGGCCTGCGCCGCAGCCACAGCAACGCAGGATCCGAGCCGCGTCTGCAACCTACACCACAGCTCACGGCAACGCCGGACCGTTAACCCACTGAGCAAGGGCAGGGATCGAACCCGCAACCTCATGGTTCCTAGTCGGATTCGTTA
>PVHT020000010.1:136721-159626 GCA_004024745.2 Catagonus wagneri | reverse complement strand
TCAAGAAATATTTACTGAGCACCCACTTGGTCCTGGACACTGGAAAAGGTGTTCTCCAGCACAGAGGTGTGTAAAACAAAGGAACCGCCTTCCAAAGGCCACCGTATGGAAAGAACAACCTAACAGTTACGACAGAGTGTCATAACTATTTTAATGCAAAGCATGGACATCCAGGCTGGAAACATTATTTTATATATGTTTGAAAATATTATCAAGAAATGTTTATGTATATTGACAGTGTCTCCAGACCTGAAGGCCACCTTTACCTGTATACCAGGTGCACCACTAGTAAGGATGTTCCCAGCTTTTTGAGGAAGAAAAGAGGGAAAATGTCAGGCAATATTTTACAAAGGAAGTAATGCTTGAGCTTAGACGGATGATAGAGGAAGTTGGGAAACAGACAACGAGCGGAACATTCCCTGGCTGAAAAGACGATAGAACAACAGAGATAAAAGAATGCACCAAAGAGTTCCCGTCGTGGCTCAGTGGTTAACGAATCTGACTAAGAACCATGAGGTTGCGGGTTCGATCCCTGGCCTTGCTCTGTGGTTTAAGGATCTGGCATTGCCGTTAAGCTGTGGTGTAGGTTGCAGACGCGGCTCAGATCCCACGTTGCTGTGGCTGTGGCGAAGGCCAGCGGCTACAGCTCCTGTTAGACCCCTAGCCTGGGAACCTCCATATGCTGCAGGTGCGGCCCTTGGTAAGGCAAAAAAAAAAAAAAAGAATGCAGCAAGCCTCTGAGAACTGGATAGAAGCTATTCTATACAGCCTGAGCACAGCCTGGGTACACTGACACTCACTTCCTATTTGCCAGTTTTAGTAAAATAGTAGTGTTTTGTGCGTTTTTTTTTTTTTTTTTTTTGGCTGTTCTTGTGGCATGTGGAAGTTCCTAGGCCAGGGATTGAATTTGCAGCACAGCAGTGACCCAAGCCACTGTAGTAACAACTGCCAGATCCATAATCTGTTTCACCACAAGAGAACTCTCCAATTATATCATATTTCTACCACCCAGAAAAAGAAACTTTCGGTTACTATTCTATGAATATAAAAGTTTTTATGGGTAGATGAAGATATAGTGACATTCCACTTTTCATATTTCACTTAAGAGTATCTTCCTTTGTATTCAAAATTATTCAAAAAGATATAATTTTATTTTTTCTGTCATTGATATGTAATTGACATATGAAAATAATATATATTTAAGGTGTACAAGCTGATGTTTAGGTATACATTGTAAAATGATTATCACAATCAAGCTAATTAACATATTCATCACCTCACACAGTTAGCAGTTTTCTGTGTATGTGGTGAGAATGCAAAATCTATCTGAAATATTTTCAAGTAGATAGTACAATATCATTAACTATAGTCATCACACTATACGCTAGATCTGCAGAACTTACTCAGCTTGAATAACTTAAATTTGGTACTCTTTGACCAATATCTCCTCATTTCTCCCACCCCTTTCTGAGACATATTTTATTTTTTAATTATTTTTTTGCTTTTTAGGATCACACCTGTGGCATATGGAAGTTCCCAGGCTAGGGATCGATTCAGAGCTGTACCCGCCAGCTTACACCACAGCCACAGCAACGCCAGATCCTTAACCCACTGAGCGAGGCAAGGGGTCGAACCCACTTCCTCATGAATACTAGCCAGGTTCATTACCACTGCACCAGGATGGGAACTCTGTGAGACATAATTTTAAATGACCATGTAGTAATCAGACAGATATAAACATATCACTATTGTTATTCATTTACACTCTTTGCAATGTTTCTTTATGATAAATAATTCTGTGGTTAATATTTTTATACATCACGCTGTATCAGAATTAGACATTATTTCCTCCTTGGAAACTAAGTGATATCACTAGACAAGGAATATTTTAAATTTTTCTAATATATTTTATAGCCGCAATGCTCACTGGAAGAGCTGTACTGATTTATACGACAAAGAAAATGAAGGTACATATATGTACTTATCTTCCCATACCATCTGCATGGTGATTTATTTAATTTTTTGCTAACTTGCTATGCAAAAACATGTGCTCAAATTATAATTTCCATTAGCTTTATGATGAAATCTTTTCATACATTTATCAGCCAGCCAATATTCTTTCACTTTTTTTGGAATGTTTGTCTATATAACCCACCCATTTATGTATTGGAGTGTTGATTTATTTTTTATATTTTTGATTATCAAACCTTATAGCTTTACAGCAAACAGGACTGACATTTGCTCTTGAATTTTGATTATAATCGTTCAGAGTTTTTTAAGTTTTTTTTCTTCTTTTTAGGGCCATATCTGTGGCATATGCAAGTTCCCAGGCTAGGGATCGAATCAGAGCTGCAGGTGCTCGCCTACACCACAGCCACAGCAACGTCAGATCTGAGCAGTGTCTGTGACCTACACCACACCTCACAGCAACGCCAGATCCTTAATCTACTGAGCGAGGCCAGGGATCAAACCTGCATCCTCAGGGATCCTAGATGGGTTCCCTGGGTAACCACAGAGCCACGATGGGAACTCCTAAGTTTTAATTTTTAAATAATTAGACATATTATCATTTCATCTGTAATTTCATACATTGCCAATATTTGCCTAATGTTTTCTTCCTTTTTATGGTGTTTCTTTCAACTCTCCCAGGATTTTTTTTGATGAGGAGAGTATTTGTTTGTTTATTCAAATATAGCTGATTTGCAAAGATGTGCCAATTTTTGCTTACATTTTTTCTGCCCTCTTTTTCAGGGCCACACCTGCGGCATATGGAGGTTCCCAGGCTAGGGGTCTAACAGGAGCTGTAGCCGCCAGCCTTCGCCACAGCCACAGCAACGCGGGATCCGAGCCGTGTCTGCAACCTACACCACAGTTCACGGCAACACTAGATCCTTAACCCACTGAGTGAGGCCAGGGATGGAACCCGCAACCTCATGGTTCCTAGTCGGATTCATTAACCACTCAGCCAGGATGGGAACTCCAAGAATAGCATTCTTTTGATGTGCTATTTAAGGTGAGTCTATTTCTTTTTGTTTTAAGAGTTGGCCAGTGTTCCCAATACGACTTACTGAGTTATGCAACCCTACCTTATTGACTGTAATTCTTCCTTTCTTATATATTAAGTTCTATAAATAATTCAAGCAAAGATGGTGCTTAAGAGCCAGTTTACAATCCCCACTGTAGCCCTCCAAAAGCCCACTAAAATTAATGGCCAACATTTACACATCCCTTACCTGTGCCAGGCACTATGCCAAGCATTTTATGTGTATTTATTCAATCAACCTCAGGAAATACGTTTTATTAATCATTTTATAAAGGAGAATAAGAGTGAATTTAGGCAACGTTCCCCGAGATCACACAGCTAGTATCTGGCAGAGACCCTGTTAGAAGCCTACAAACTCTGGAGTCTTATTTTATCTCTGGCCTCCCAGGGATCTGTGTGCTTCAAACACATTTACCTTCTTTTCGTTCCTGGATTATCCTGAGTACATCACCACCCCCAGAAGCTTAGTACGTGCTGTGCCCTCGGCCTAGGACAATTTTTTTTTTTAAATAGATCAGAGAAATTAAGATCCTGGGCTTTAATATCACACAGAGTTGGATTCATCTTGGTCCTGTTATGTGATTGTGATGGTCGGTTTTATGTGTCAACTGAGCCAGATTATTAAATCAAACTGAGGTTGCTGTGAAAGTGTACTGCAGATGTGGCTAAAATCTGTAATCAGTTTACTCTGATAAAGATTATTTTAGGTAATCTAAGTGAGGCAGATTCAATCAATTGAAAGGCCTTAAGAGTAGAACTGAGGTTTCCCAAAGAAAAAAAGAAATTTGGGAGTTCCCTTCGTGGCTTAGCGGTTAATGAACCTACTAGGATCCATGAGGATGCAGGTTCGATCCCTGGCCTGCTCAGTGGGTTAAGGATCTGGTGTTGCTGTGGCTGTGGTGTAGGCCAGCAGCTGCAGCTCCTATTCAATCCCTAGCCTGGGAACTTGCATATGCCACAGATATGGCCCTAAAAAAAAAAGAGGAAAAAAAAAGAAATGACTGCAGCTTCAGCCCTGTGCCCAAAATTTCCATTCTGCCCTTCCTGACGGCCTCTCTACAGAGGACTTTAGGATTTGCCTTACCAACCTACATGCATGTAAGTCAATTCTTTACAGTAAATTTATCTATCTATATAACCTATATACAAGTACACATACACACACACATATAAATCCTATTAGATCTATTTCTCCGGTGAAACTCTGATCTGAGACAAATTATTGCAGTGGGTCTTAATTTCCTCATATGGGGAGTGGAGAATGAGTTAGCACATAGCTCGAACAGCTCTTGTTTTTTTTTCTTTTTTGCTTTTTTTTTCTTTCTTTTGTGGGGGGCGGGGTGCACCCGCAGCATATGGCGGTTCCCAGGCTAGGAGTCAAATCAGAGCTACAGCTGTCGGCCTACACCAGAGCCTCAGCAATGTCAGACCCAAGCCACATCTGTGTCCTACACCACAGCTCGCAGCAACGCCGGATACTTAACCCACTGAGCAAGGCCAGGGATCGAACCCGCAACCTCATAGTTCCCAGTCAGATTTGTTTCCCCTGTGCCAAGATGAGAATTCCTCAAACAGCTCTTATAAAAACTGAATGAGGGAGTTCCCTTCGGCTCAGAGGTTAACGAATCCGACTAAGAACCATGAGGTTGCGGGTTCGATCCCTGACATTGCTCAGTGGGTTAAGGATCCAGCGTTGCCGCGAGCTGTGGTGTAGGTTGCAGACGCGGCTCGGATCCCGCGTTGCTGTGGCTGAGGCGTATAGGCCAGTGGCTACAGCTCCTGTTAGACCCCTAGCCTGGGAACCTCCATATGCCACGGGTATGGCTCTAGATAAAGGCAAAAAAAAGACAAAAAAAAAAACTGAATGAAATACTATGTTTAAACATTTAGCACAGTGCCTGATGTGATAAATTAATTTTTCATCAATGTTGTCATCAAATGTGTTCCAATATTTGTAAATCTGTATTAATATTCATAATTGTACTAACATTTGTAAATAGGGTCCAGATCAAATAATAAACTTTAATTTTCTTTTCATTTGAACTGAGGAAACTCCCTTAAACACTAGCAAGACATTTATCATAAAGACTTTGCCATGCAACACAGCACAGTTCAATTCTATTCTCATGGGAAAAAAAGAACAAATATCCATCACAGTAGAATGGAAAAATTATCAAGACTATTCCATTGCTACAGTTGGGAAATGGAATAGCACACAGCAATGAGAACAAACTACAGACCACAAGCTGGATGAACAGCACACACTGAGTAAAGAAACTCAGAGCATTACCACAAAGTACATACTGAACAATTTTATTCCTATAAAGTATACACACAAAGCTAATCTCTGATGAGGCAGTCAGGACAGTGATTAATTGGGGAGGTCAGGAAAGGAGTCACTGGGAGGGAACAGAAGGGAGCTCTGAGATGTTGGGAATATCTTTCTATTTCCTGATCTGGGAGCTTTTTTACACAGATACATTGCTTTGAGAAAATTAATTAATGTGTACACTTAATTAAGATCTGTATGCACTCCCTTAGGTATGTTCTTCTTCAATAAAAAATTTAATTTTTTTCCATTTACTTCCAAAGAAGAAACCACTTCTTAAACAATTTGAAAGAGAAAATGTCCTGAGAATAAGGAGTCCAGATAACTGGCTCACGCTCTGTGGCTTTAGGATATAGAACCCTTCAGGACCAACAATAGCAACTACATAGTAGGCCTTTAAGGTAGAGGTTAGGTCTATTTTTTATCCCCAAAGAAAAAAGATATATTCATTTTTCCTACAAATATCCTTTTCTACCCAACTCCCTGACTCCTACATAGTCCACACCACTATCTCCTCCTGCCAGCACTACCCCAGCTGTTTCCCTGCCTAAGCTATGACCCCTCCACTCATTCTCTAGGTCCTCCATAGCGAACCTTTTTTTATATATATAAATTAAATCATGTCACCTTTGTTTAAACCCCATCACTGGCCTTCTGTTCATTGCATTCAAAGTAAAGCCCAGTCTCCATACATTGTCTATAAGATCCTGCCAGCCTCTTCACTCTCACATCCTGCTTGCTCTCTGCCCACAGAGTCTGGTCCATTCCCAGGATACTCTGAGTTCTTTCCCTATCTCAGGGCCTTTGCTCTTTCTGTGTCCCCTGCATAATACTCTTCTTTGGCTCCTATATTACTGGCTCCAGCCCATCTTCTTAAATGTCACTTACCCGGAGATGCTTTCCTGACCCCTTCATTTGAAAACACTTTGCTCTTCTCTGTTTATTTCCTCCATATTATTGACCACAATCTCTAATCACTTTGTTGAGTTGTTTTGTTTACATTTTGACCCACGGTAGTAGCTCAAAAAAAGAAAGAAAATGTGGATTCCCCATTGTGGAGCAGCGGAAACAAATCCTAATATCCATGAGGACACAGGTTTGATCCCTGGCCTTGTTCAGTCAGTTAAGGATCCAGTGCTGCCTTGAGCTGCAGTGCAGGCCACAGATGTAGCTTGGACCCCACGTTGCTGTGGCTGTGGTGTAGGCTAGCCGCTGCAGCTCTGATTCAACTCCTAGCCTGGAAACTTCCATATGGCACAGGTTCAACCCTAAAAAAGAAAAAAAAAAAGGTAACGAATAAAAGAATACCACTGAGGCAAAGCAGTGAGCATGTGCTTTAATAATCCTATAGCTGCTTTTCCATCTCAGTTTTTCTGGGTATTCATTTTTATGAAGATTTATCTAGGGCTGTGGTGAAGAGCTAAAACACACACAGTATTGTTCTCATTAACCACAGACATTCCTGGGAATAGCCAGGATTGAAGGTCAGGTCTTCTGTTCTTACTACTCTTTGACCTTTAGAAAGGAAGGTGGGGTGTAAATAACACCTTGTATGAGTAACCTGGATGCCCTCAAGAATCCAGCGTCTTTCCTTTATTGTATAGATTCAGTCTGCATGATGAGCACAGACAGGTGACAAACAGATCATTCTGTAGTGGTGTAAGGAGACTAAATTCTATTTCCTGAGTCTGAATCCTCCTGCTCTGTTCCTTATCAATACCTCCCATGAAAAACCTAACTTTTTTTGATCCCTGGGTTTGTCAGCAATAAAGTGGAGCTAAGAGAACAACATGCACTCCTCGGGGCTGTTATGGAAAGTAGATGAGCAAATCTATGTGAAAAGCACTTTGCAAACTTCCTGTATACTGTATACTGTAAGTTATCATAATTATTTCAAGCTTTTCTCCTTGCCTAAGCATAACTTGTATCCCTCATTTCTGCTTGGAATGCAAATATTATAGCAAGCAAGATGAATGGAAAGATTTAATCATTACATAATGGGGCTCATTAATGTGATAAGGATGGTTACACTGGCACAATTACTGTACCTTATGTCAGTTCAGTCCCAATGCCAATCCAATCTTTAATGTACACACCTTTGTGTATGTGTGTGTATGTGTATCTCATAAATTTACCTTTTATACCACTAAATACTATTTTCTAAAGTGAAACAGATGCCGATAATTTTTTTTTTTTTGTCTTTTTGCCTGTATGTAGAGCCGCACCCGCGGCATATGGAGGTTCCCAGGCTAGGTGTCTAACAGGAGCTGTAGCTGCCAGCCTTCTCCACAGCCACAGCAACGCGGGATGCGAGCCGCGTCTGCAACCTACACCACAGCTCACGGCAACGCCGGATCCTTATCCCACTGAGCAAGGCCAGGGATCGAACCCGCAACCTCATGGTTCTTAGTCGGATTCGTTAACCACTGAGCCACGAAGGGAACTCCAGATGCCAATAAATTTATGTATCTATGGGATATCTAATTATTAATGCTTTGCCTATAAGTGTACATAAATACCCATTTTTCAGTCTCTCAATATTTTCGTGTATTTAATAAATGATAAAGATTAGATCATCACTACACTGTGTACTCATATCTCAGCAGAAAACAGAACTTGAATTAAGTTCTGCCTTTCCTCTCCCAGCTATGGCTTTAACTCTAGCAGGAATTTGGTCAGGAAGAGTCTCTGTTCATCTTTTTCTTTTGATTATCATATAATAAGCACTAGGATTAGAGACACAAGGCTTGACTAGTCTGGAACCACATAAGTTGAAAAGAGTTATCCATATTTATGGAATTTATTATATAATTAAGTGTTAAGTATAGGCCACTTTCTGAAGTCTAATATTTTAACTCTATCACATAAAGCAATTTACACACCTATAGAATTTAGTCCCTTTCTAACTGAAATTTTATCTACTTGAGGGAATTTTATATCAATACATGTTTTTGCCTTTTCAGGAAGGAAGGAAAGAAGGAAAAAAAGGGAGGCAAGGAGGGAGGACTAAAGCTCCAGAAAAGCTAAATATTGTACAATAAAGCCATAGTTTATGCAACCATTACATTTTAAACAGGAACCTCAGAAGCTTAAAGTAAAAGAAAATAATTCTAAAAAAAGCATTTAAAAAGCTAGATGTTAACAATATGGTATCAAAGAGACATGCTTTTCATTCATGAGGGGAAAAAAAATCAGAATCAGTTTTCTCCAGGAATAATAATAAAAATGATATCAGCAACATAGCTCAGACATGAAACCAATTCAAATGTGACATGAGTTTGAGCAGCCAGTGGAACGTATAACAGGAGATGTAAATGTAATCAGGCTTGACTATGAAAAATTACAACTTTCAGAAACTAGGAAATGTAGGCAGAAGGAAGGCTAGACACAGAAACATCTTTATCTTACAACTTGCGGGGGGCAGGAGAAACCGTTCATAGTTCATGAAAGCAGAAGATTTAAACAATTTATTTAAATTTACAAGTATACTAAATAGAAATTTTGAAGATACAACTATTAGGAGGAGGTGGAAAGAAAGATGGAAATTTTTCCACCTAATAGACCAAGTGGACTAAATGTTCATGTAGCATAGCAACAGATAATGCAGAAATTCACAAATTAATAAAGTGCAATATAGCATCATATTTGAAGATACGGAAGATGGCAGTTACCGCTAAAGGAGTTAAACACAGTTGAAAACGTTTATCTCTAAACACTGATGTTCAGTAGAAAATCAGTGGACGGAGATGTAGATGGACTGAGAGTAGAATAGATCAAGAGACTATCACATTTTCCTATAGGTTCTTCTACACTATTTACCTTTAAATTGTGTGCGTAGGAGTTCCCCTAGTGGCACATCAGGTTAAGGATCTGACAGGGTCACTGCAGTGGCTTAGGTCGTTGCTGCAGTGCAGCTTAAATTCCTGGCCCTGGAAATTCCACATGCCAAGACTGCGGCCCAAAATTTAAAAAGCAGCTATGTTTAGCAGCTACCCGGAAGATACAGTCACCTGGATGTCCCACAGATTTGCTCACACTTAAGATATCCATGTTGAATTCATTATCATTCCCCATCAAGTATGTGCCTCCTACTACATTCTTTTTTTCAGTCAATAACTCATTCCTGCATTCATTCATTCAAAACTGGAGTGCCTACTTTGAATCACTGTGCTGAATGCTGGAGATACAATGATGGCAAGATAGACATGGAGGAAGAGGTGCACGCATGCGCGCACATACATACACACACACTCACACATTGACAATTAAAATTAGATCCAATTATCAAAGGTGCTTAAAAAAAAGGGGGAGCTAAAATAATAGGGATGGCATTCCTTTAACTAGGATGTGCAGGGAGGTCTCTCAGAGGTGACATGTAACCAAAGACAAATTGGCTCACCATAGGAAGTGGAAATTCATCATATATGGGACTAATTAGTATCTTTTTTTTGTTTTCTTTTTACAGCCACACCTGGGGCAAATGGAAGTTCCCAGGCTGGGAGTCAAATCAGAGCTGCAGCTGCAGCTGCAGGCCTATATCACAGCCACAGCAATGCAGGATCCAAGCTGCATCTGCAACCTACACTGCACCTTGTGGCAATGCCGGATCCTCAAACCACTGAGTGAGGCCAGGGATCGAACCCACATCTTCATGGACACTATGTCGGATTCTTAACCCACTGAGCCACGACAGGAACTCAAGGAGCTTTTGAATGCACTGCCTATGTCTGAGGCATTTTCTGTTTCATAAGTAAAGAAATGAACCCTCAGTGCTACTGAAGAAGAGCAGCTATTGTGCAAGAATCCACTGCAATTAAGTGAAAGGAGTAAGTAACAAAAGACCACATACCATAGATTCCGTTTATAGGAAATGCGCATAATAAGCAAATCTCCAAAGAAAATCAAGAACACTAGCGGTTGCCTAGTGTACTAGGAGAAAGATGGGGAAGGGGGGAAAGAGAACCAGGAATGACTGCTAACGGGTACAGGAATTCTGTGAGCATGAAAGCGTTCTAAACTTAAACTCAGACCATGGCTGCACAACTCTTTGAATACACCAGATCTATGACAAGCAGACACACACCCCACAAGCCTCCTTAGCTTGTTTCATGTGGTCGTTGTTGGGCTTAAAGAATATTAGAAAAGAGCTTTGGGAAAGGAACAAGGTTAACTGCTGTGTGAATAGGCATTTAGCATTAAGGATTAGGCTGTGCCTGTGTTGAGCAGCAGAGCCAATTAATACCGGAAAATTTCTGCACATTAATCGATTGGAATATGAAGAGCCCTCCAAAGGCAGGGTACAGGTAGAACTCCACTTGCCTCAACTAGGATGCTGGCAGTGGATATGAAGAGAAGTGGAAAGACTCTAGAAACAGTTTGGAGCTAGACTCGACAGGACTCAATGATCAGTCACATAGGGGAAGATAAGGCAAAAGCTGCTAATGCCTGGCCAACTATGAATCCCCTCACATCTTGGAAGAAGAAGAGAAGGACAATAAGAAAAGAGGGGAGAAGGAGTGATAAGAGAAGGGACCTAGGAGAAGAGAAATCAAATTACAACTATTTTGTTGACTTTTTGAGCAGTCATGTGCTTCATGCCCCTCCCCAACCCCAGTGGCTAAAGAATGCCTTACCTAAATCAATCAGCTATCAAATTCCCCTAAACGAGGACTGATTTAGACAACGGCATACAATATAAAATTTC
This sequence comes from Catagonus wagneri, assembly GCA_004024745.2. Taxonomy (NCBI): domain Eukaryota; kingdom Metazoa; phylum Chordata; class Mammalia; order Artiodactyla; family Tayassuidae; genus Catagonus; species Catagonus wagneri. The sequence continues at coordinate 148,550 of PVHT020000010.1, read as the reverse complement.
ATTGACCAAAAATATATAACGGATTATCTTCTCGAAGAACTTCTGTGATACTTTTTCTTCTACATCAAGAACGCAGAATAAATACTTTGCTAGGGAAACTGTCCTTAACTTATCCAGATAAGATTGTTTACTTTTCCTTTGTGTCCTCAGGTTCTATTTTTTATGCCTACTTCAGCTCATTTAGCACTTACCTATTTACATGTTTGGCTCTTTCTATTAAAGCATAACCCTCTCAAATGCATGGATGATGTATTATTTGTCTTAATCACCCTCAGCTACTAGAACAGCGCCTAGTAGGTCTCATTAAATATTTGTTTGCTAGCATGGCATAAGGCTTAAAATTAAGACCCCATAGTGGAGCTCCCGTTGTGGCTCAGCGGTTAACAAACTCAACTAGTATCCATGAGGATACTAGTCACTCAGTGGGCTAAGGATCCAGCGTTGCCATGAGCTGTGGGTAGGTCGCAGACAAGGCTCAGATCCTGCATTACTGTGGCTGTGGTATAGACCAGCATCTGTTGCTCCAACTCGTCCCCTATCCTGGAAACCTCCACAGGCCTCAGGTGTGGCCCTCAAAAGACAAAAGACAAAAAAAAAAAAAAAAATCCAATGTAATGTGTTGCCTTTATATCAGGTGAAATTTGGAGGGACTCAAAGGCCTAACCAGAAGTTCCCCTTCCCACTCGGCTCCTATACACAAAATCCTCAAGCTAAACAACCCTCTTTATTGGAGGGACCAGGTTCAGTGCCTGCTTACCAGAGAGAAAGTTTCAGCTCTCTGCCAGTCTTGGAAATCTTCAAACAAGCCAAGGAAACCATCCCACTGCAACCAGTAAGCACCCTTCCCTCTTGATACTGGATGTTCACTCCTGACTACAACCCCTAGGAGGCCCTGGGTGACAAGGCCCTGTCCTTTTACATCAGCTTACGGATGGAGATCTACCTATCTGGCAGTTGGTGTTGGTGTTCATATGGGCCTCACTCTCCCTGTGTTCTTCCATCCTCAAGGACGCTAATCCAGGCTTCCTCATGACACATCACTAATTCGGAGAGCTGTCAACATCATCTGTCCAATACGAGGTGTTGTGTGATCAGCCATCCTTATAACCCTAAAGTAGGAATCCCTCCCTCAACAACAGGGGGAATAGGAGATGACTCTGTTCTCTAATCATCTCAGCTTCTAGTCGGATTATGTGATTAAAGAACACTGATAGAGAATGTACGCATTTTACCAACTGACCGTCTTTAGTAATGTTCACCACAGACATAAAGCCTTTTTCAAAATGGTACTTGGTTAATGAGACCATTAACCGCTGCAATCCTTTTGATCTTAATTCAGCTTCATTTTGGAAAGAATCATTACACCTATCTATCAAGTCAGTTTAATTCTAACTTGATTTCTCATCAAAAAAAAAAAAAAGGAAACATTACACAGAAGGGTATCCTCTGTTTCAGAAATGAGAGTTATCCAATAATTCTTTTTGATTGGGAGCAGAGCTTGTGCACAGTACCTTGGATATCTGGAGTCTGGAGATCAGCACTACGGTCTCTCAAAGACCACGGCCAAAGAACAAAACTAAGTGGTTTGTGCTGATGAAAATGCACATTACAGGTAAGATTTCCCTTTGTATTAAAAATGTAGCATCTCTGAGTTCCCACTGTGGTGCAATGGGATCTGCAGTATCTTCTGAGCCCTGGGACACAGGTTCAATTCCTGGCCCAGCACAGTGGGTTGAAGATCTGGTATTGTGGCAGCTGTGGCTTAGGTCAAAACAAGGCCTGGATCTGATCCCTGACTCGGGAGCTCCATATGCCTCGGGGCAGCCTAAATAAATAAATAAATAAATAAATAAATAAATAAATAATGCAACTTCTTTATAAACTTGGATATTTTTTCTTCTTTTCACCTCTGGGTTTAACAGTGCCTCCCACAGATTAAGGAGTCTTAAAGACTTAAAAATAAAGGCCAAAAAGTGAAGCTTGATGTATACTGTCAAAATGGTTCTCTCATCAGAGAAAAAAGGGTTAAGTACCAAAGCTGACCACACAAAAGTTAAAAGTAGTCGTAGGTTGGAGTTCCCATCGTGACTCAGCAGAAACAAATCCGACTAGCATTCACGAGGATGCGGGTTCAATCCCTGGCCTTGCTCAGTCGGTTAAGGAACCTGCATTGCCATAAACTGTGGTGTAAGTTGTAGATGCAGCTCGGATCTGGCATTGCTGTGGCTGTGGCATAGGCCGGCAGCTACAGCTCTGATTCCAAACCTAGCCTGGGAAATTCCATCTGCCAAAGGCAAAGGTGAGGCCCTAAAAAGCAAAAAAAAAAAAAAAAAAATCTTCATAGGCTTTAATGAAATTATTTTAGAAATGGGAAAATCCTTACAAAAGTATCTATTCAGCTGTAAAATTATTATAACTTTCCACTTTGTGATTCTTATCTTGCATTTTGTTTCATTTTGTAGCTTGCAACATTATTGGCTTTTGCCTTTCTCTATGATTTGTTCCTCTGAACTTGCTTTTATTATTTTCTGTAGATGACCGCATGTTACTAAGCAATAATGCAGGCGAATAAGCTACTACAGGTGTTGTGAGGCAAGTTTTGCAGGAAAGGGGATCACAGTAGATTTCCAAGTCAGAATTAAACTTCTGCAGTACTTGGATCACATCTTCTCTCTTGTCCGAATTTATCAATAAACCCAGATCCTATCAACAAAAATAGACATCACCAAACGTGCAGGCACCGGGTTTAGCATTTTTTACATCCAGGTTCATTTCATTTTCCCAACAGCCCCATGGGAGGCCCGCCATCCAGCCACAGAGTTTTAGGGAAAGAGAACTTTTCCCATTTGACTACTATTTCTGAATTTTTATACAGCATGATTGACAATAAATGCAGCAGCCACAGTTGAGTTTTCACTCTCCCACAATGAAGCAACTTAATTATGAAAATTTGATCACAGTGAAAGCAGATCAATTACAAAGGTTTCACTTTATTTTAAAAAATAAAGACTATTAGAAGTTTTTATAAAATCAAACATATTCACCACAGGACCCAGGAGTTCTAATCCTAGGTACTTATCCCCAGGAAATCTAATCTTAAGTACTTACCCTAAAACATAACCGTACAAGTACATGTATATGAATGTTCATGGAAGCTTTAGTTATCGTAGAGGCAAAAACTGGAAACATCTCAAAATCTATCAACAGGTGATTGAATAGGCAAACTGGCACGCTCAAATAATGGAATACTAATAGCAGTTAAAGCAGCAAACTACTCATACATATAAATGAAATATAAGTCTCAAAAATATACTGAGCAAAAAAAAAAAAGATTATACATTGTACAAATTTTAAACAAAATTCTAAGGTAGGTAAAACTAATCTGTCTTAACAGAAATCCTATCAGTGGTTTCCCAGGAAATAAGGGGGAATGATTATAATGGGACCCAGGGAAAGTTTTTGGACTTTTGGAAATATTCTGCATCTTCATGTGAATACAGCTGGTTAACTCACATGTATCCAGCTATTAAAACTCATACTAAACAACTAAAATGGATGCTTTTCTTCATACATTAAACTGAACCGTAATAAATTGATTAAACAGAAAAGGCTGCCAGAAATTTTCGTTTAGGTAGTCATTTTTTTTAATTTCAGCCCTTATATCTTTTTAGCTACTCAGGGAAGGGTGAGGCAAAAAATAAAGTATTAATAGCCACAGACAGGGAAAATGATTCTGATTTAAAATGAAGATAATTTCTGAATTATGTACAATTCTACCTCATTCAAAAATGATTTATTCAAGGTTATACAAATATAAGTGTTGTGAATCCCATTAATACCTCAAAGGGATTAGTTTAGCCCTGATCACTACTGTAGACTCACTGGAAAGAATGAGTTATCCTCTTTTCCTGGGAAAACAAGGCCTCTGCTCTTGAGACCTGGACTTTTTGTCCTAGAGCGGGAAGCTAGGTTGTGGGGAAAATGGAAAGAAACAAGGAGACGGCGTTAACAGAGGTTTTGATGTGTCTCAAAGAGACACCTTCTAGATATTTGTTCACATGTTCCTAAACTGACGTTTCTAGGAACTATATCTTTTCTAAGCTATAGGCCAAGAGTCACAAATATAAATACCTATAAATGAGCTAGATGGGTAATATCAAGGAGCGAAACAAACTTAAGGAAGATGATACGGAATGATGGAGATGATGACGAACTGGACAGCACATCCTACATTCCACTGTCTCGTTAACAAATATTCAATAAGCACCTATTCTTTGCCAGTCACTGAAGCCTAAGCCTGACGAAAACAGACAAATCTCAATTAAAAAAAAAAAAAAGTAGGAGTTCCCGTCGTGGCGCAGTGGTTAACAAATCCGACTAGGAACCATGAGGTTGCGGGTTCGATCCCTGCCCTTGCTCAGTGGGTTAACAATCCGGCGTTGCCGTGAGCTGTGGTGTAGGTTGCAGATGTGGCTCGGATCCTGCGTTGCTGTGGCTGCGGCGCAGGCCAGTGGCCACAGCTCCGATTAGACCCCTAGCCTGGGAACCTCCACATGCCGCGGGTGCGGCCATAAAATGACAAAAGGCAAAAAAAAAAAAAAAGTAGCGTAAATACTAATGGAGAGAAAACTGACAATAAATAAATGAATGACTAAATAAAAACATGTCATATGTGAATGCTACGGGTGACGGGGATAAGGGATGAAAGCAGAAGTTTAAATAGGGTCATCAGGGAAGTTGTCGCTGATAAAGTGACATTTGAACAGAGAAGCTACCTGAGGAAGAAAAGAGCAAGCCATGTGGCTATGGGAGTGAAAGGGAAAACATTCCAAGAGCAGAAACAAGAGATCCCAGAGCAGACATACTGGGAAGAAACAGCGAGGCTCTTGGAGGAGCTGGGAAGGAGTGAGGAAGGGACAGGGGCCAGAGGTGGGGCAAGGAGAGAAAGGAGGGACTGTTACTCAGGATGGTTCAAAGTCTCTCTAGCATAGGATGCTGTGGCCTTGAAACAGGCTGTGCTAATGCTTGGCTTTGTTTTTACTATGAGTGAGATGAGAAGCCCCTGGAGGATTAAAGCAGAGAGGTGGTGTGGTCTGTCTGACTGCTGCAGCTGTGTGAACAATAGGTTGGGGCCGGGGGTGGGGGAGGCTGGCCATAAATCAGGAGAGGTGATGGTGGCACAGAAAAGAATGGTGCCTGTAGAACTGGTGGGAGGTAGGCGGGATCTGAATGTATTTTTCAAGATTTAGCCAACCAAACCTGCCGATGGCTTGGAGATGAGGTTGAGACAGAAAGAGAGGAGGAGAGGAGGCTCGCCCTTGAGGCCCCCTGGGTAAAGAGTCAACATGAGAGCTGCCTCCCAGAATCTATGACCATTTGAGACAAACCGACGAAAATGTTCCCCCCTCATTTAGCAGCAGCTTGTGTGAACTCAAAGACTGTGAGGATCCAGTCCATGACAGATCATTGTATTCTTTTGGCTGCACCTGTGGGATGCGGAAGTTCCTGGGCCAGAGATGGAACTTGCACCACAGCAGCAACCCAAGATCCTTAACCTGCTGCACGTAGGAGAACTCAAATCCACGACAGATGTTAACTGTAGGGCTCTCATCCAGGAACAATTTATCTCAAGACTCATTCAGGCTGTCATCACGGGAGTCATCCTTGGTAATGCTTATTTTTCTCAATTTGGAGGTCAACGTTTTCTAGGTCAATATACTCATTTTTCATTCAAGACTGAACCAAGCGTCTCATGGAGGAAGACGGTTATTTTAAAGACAAATGGACCATGGTGAGGTGTCCAGTGTCTCTGCTGACACTGCTCATAACAAAATTGCTCAAAACATGCCTCTTGAGCCAACGAATAACCAGAATCAGGGAAACTTCCTTTCCTACTTCCCTAGACAAGTACAGACAAGGATCAGAGGTGAAGCCAAAGGGGACCTCCCAAGACAGCATCTACTAGGGTTTTGCGGCACATGACCTACAACAGGCCAGCCCCAAAGAGAACCCCGACAGTATGCTAGACATGGTGCACCAAGACAGACCACCCATTTGACAGCGCCAGCTCTCTTGGCTATATGGGCACCTTGTATGCTGAGAATTAGCTCTAGTTACAGAGTTCCTTTGTGGTGCCTGGTTATACACTACAAGAGCATGTGGGAAAACCTGAAGTTTAGGATTGGGTAATGTGGTGTAAACATAAAGAGTTTACTAGATTGGAGGTTCACCTGACTAAAAAAGTTATGATGGAGCGATTCCCAAAATTGGTGTTAGAATACAGGAGTGTGCCTGGATTCTGAGCCAAATGTGGAAGAGTTTTCAGGTTGAAGATTAAAGGAGGTGCACGATGCCCCCAAACAGAAAGAGAAGCATGAGTTGTACAAGAAGGGAAATGTGACAGTGCTAGCAGACTCTTCCTTTCCACCTGACCCAGGAAAACAAGCTTATTCCCCCATTTTTCTCTTGACCTCAAATTGTCGATTAAACACCTTCCTCCCATTTTTTCCATCCATTCAGTACTGTCAGTCTCTAGAGCTACAATCTTTCTCTTTCTCAGGCCCCCATCAGTGGTCACAGTAGCATGTTGGCACCAGTGTAATCTAGGATTCCACCTAACCACCCCCAGTCCACAGGCTGGGAAACAGTATTGGCTGGAGAAGACAATTATCTGCTCCCAACCTAAAGGTGTCTTCCTCACTGTAATCAAGCTTAGGAACAATTCCCACCATCTTCACGCTCTGTTTAAGCAAAGTGAAGCCTCTCTCAAACTGTCTGAGCAACCCTGGAGAAACAGAAATTTTAAACTTTGAAGGTAACTAGATTATACCTGAAATGACATTGGCATGAACTGGACACACATCTCGGGCAGCTGCATCTAACCTGGATGTCCCCACTGTGTCAGTCTCTGTCAGGATACGTATCTCTTGGTGTTCCATGTTTCAGGTGCCCCATGTCCCCCTGCCCACCTCTTCCTCCTAGAGGTAATCTCTGCGTTCGTTTGACCTCCATGGTTGCTTCAGTCGGGAATATAGTTCTGCATGTGTGAGGATGGCATGTGAATTCTTAGTTGACTCAATATTCCATTTACTGTTTAAATGATGGCTTTTTCTGAATATAAAAAGGTGGATAGAAAACCCAAGCAATAGTATGTCTTTCTGTCCAGTCCTAATGTCTCTGGCCATGACCTGAGTCCTCTTAGTCACCGATTATGATGCTGGATCACACATTTATGATTTTTAGAGACAAAATAGTGGTGGCTGCTGCCACTCCAGATCGTAAATTGGTATCCCACGTGCTCAAGACAGATTATTTCCTCAGGCTTATAGATAAGGATCCAGTATGGTCCAGTTGTCAATCGTACGCTGTACCTCTTCCCCATGCTGTTGTCATAAAAGACGGTGGCCTTGTAGACACACGGGGCTACATGGTTGCCACCATGATTTCAATGTTTGATCAAGCCTATCTTTTTAATTAACAATTTAACTTCAGCTAAACTGAGAAAGTAAAATAGTAAAGTTTGTATTATTTATTTTACAACCTAATTTAAGGGTGGCCAAATTTTCTCACTGGATCTTTTTTTTTTTTCCAGAAGAGAGCCACCCTTTCTGAATATGGCGGTAGCAGTAAACTGAATGAGAATGACAGTTTTACTCAGATATCTGATACCTCATATATTAAATTCAGTTTTGTGCTTACATCTTTATGTTTTGTATGTAAATGCAGCTTCAGTTTCATGGCTTCATTGCAGAATATCACACTGTGCTTTCAGCAACTCTAGCTGCTTGTCAATAGTTTCAAGTTCAACATCAACATAAATTTCCAGCATCACTTCCTGGATGTAACATCTACCTCTTACATTTTTTTCCTCTCATTTTTTAATTGTGTCAGATAACCACTCTAAGCATCCTAATACAACAGTGATAGATACTGTTTTTTTGGTTTCTTTTTTTTTTTTCTTTTTAGGGCTGCCCCCATTGCATATGGAGGTTCCCAGGCTGGAGGTCTAACCAGAGCTGTTGCTGCCAGCCTACGCCACAGCCGCAGCCACGCCAGACCCAAGCCGCATCTGCAGACTTCACCACAGCTCACGGCAACACCAGATCCTTAACCCACTGAGCGAGGCCAGGGATCGAACCTGCAACCTCACGGTTCCAAGTCGGATTTGTTTCCATTGTGCCACGATGGGAACTCCCCATTTCAAAAAACACAACTGTGTTTTTTTTTAATTCAAAACAGTGTAATTGAAAGAGCACTCTAGTATGGAAGACTTCATAAACTTGAAATCTTCAGTATTCATAAATTCCAAAATGGCTACTTCCTGATTTCTGGGCAATGATTTTAAGGGCATCTCACTCATATTTAGACATGTAATTTAAGTGAGACTACCTAGCCATTCACAGTATAAAACAAAGAGAAGTACGGTCTCTAGTGCCTTGTATAGAGAGGGAACCTCAGCAAGAGCCACAGCACACCTGCCCAGGTGTCACTCCTTGACATTTTGGCCCCAGCATTGCTCGGGCTGAGTTCCATCCTCAGAACAAGTGACATGCCAGCATGATGCCAACGACAGGAATTAGAAGAAATTCCACCCATCACTCCAGCCAAAAGGCTCTTCCTTTTCCCATCACCAGTTGACTGCCAAGAGTTTTGGCTCCTAGCTGGCATTTGAGGGTATTTTCAAATTCTGAATATATGTAGAGCAGAGTATTACCTCATGAAAAGTTATTTAAAGAACAGAAATGAGTATCAAATAATTCAGTCTCTTTGTCCTTCAGATAAAGAACCCTTCCCCAAACCCTCCAGCATGACCCCTCCAATCTTTTTCCAAAGAGAAAAGAATGTCTCATTCATCTAGAGACCTCTGTGGCTTTTGCAGTACTTATCTCGCCTTTCTTGAAGCACAGCTTAGAGGAACTTAGTCATCTTTCCAATGAACTGTTGACATAGTACTCACAACACAACCAATCTGATTTTTGTTAGACAGTACAGGTGTCTTCATGAATAAGATTTTTAAAAAAAAGGCTAAAGAGAAGCATATATTTAAGATTAAAAGAATGTAATGTAGGAATTCCCATCGTGGTGCAGCGGAAACGAATCCAACTAGGAACCATGAGGTTGCGGGTTCAATCCCTGGCCTCGCTCAGTGGGTTAAGGATCTAGTGTTGCCGTGAGCTGTGGTGTAGGTTGCAGAAGCGACTCGGATCTGGCGTGGCTGTGGCTGTGGTGTAGGCTGGCAGCTGCAGCTCCAATTCAATCCCTAGCCTGGGAACCTCCATATGCCACAGGTGTGGTCCTAAAAAGACAAAAGACAAAGAAAAAGAAAAAAAAGGAATGTAATATAGTGTTGCAAAAAGTAGAACAGTAAAACATTTTCAAAACTTTCAATAAACTTATTCTTCATACAAAAAGGCAGTTTAAATTAAGTAGGTCACGTGGAATTGATGACTCCTCAAAGTTTCTAGAGCTCGCATCTTGGGATGTGATTTACATGTAACTAATGAAACTAACTACTGGTTAAATGGGCACCAAATAAAATTTAAAAATAGTAAAGTGCAATTTTTTTAATTGAAAACCATCTCTGCAAATCTTCACTGAGGACCCCAGAAGATGCCCAGCTAATACAGCTTACAATTTAGAGCGTGGTTATCCAAGAATGCCACAAATAATTAGCTTTGCTGAGGTATTTCTGCATACCACTGTACTGGGAAATGCCATTTATTCTGACAATCGGAGTTTTGTCTGAAATTATTTATTTGAAATCCCTTTTTTTCATATGTATCTTACCGCCACCTTGTGGTGAAAATGTTCTTCTATCTTTTATTTTTTTTTTCCCCTGCACAAATGTGTGTCGGTGTGTGGCTGTCATTCCAATGAAAAGGTGAACTGCTCCAGAGGCACTTGTAGTGATACTATCCTTATTTCCAATTCTAACCACTCTAGATCAAAGAACTGCTTTTCTTTTTTATTTATAAGCTACATTATGAGTGTTTAAGTGAACCATATTTCCAAACACGTTTGCTTATCTCGGTTTTTAAAGGTTTCCTTTAGATTCTAATATTATCCCACAAAGTAATCCTAAAATGAGGTAGGACATTATGTTGGGTCTATATATACAAAGACAAAAAAAAAAAAAGATTGAGGCGCTTATTCACATATCTTAGAGAAGAAAATTCAGCTCTAAGACTGATAAGGATCTTCAGCCTCATTTAAATTCTGCAGGGTATGGAATCCCACTATTAGCCTATAAGATCTTTGACAAAATACCAAGAAGGCCGAGGCCAAAACAGAGACTCAGACACAAGAATCAGTCAAATTCTCTACCCCAAACCAGAAGCTTCAGCAGCATCTGTGAACTTCTCCGAAATTCAGAGTCCCAGGGCCCACTCCAGACCTATAAATCTTAACATCTGCTTTTTAACAAGATTCCCAGGTGATTCGTGAGCACCGCAGAGCCCGGAAGCATGGCTCAGTCCCTTGTGCTCAGACAAGATGTTGCTTAGATTGACTGAAACCATTCCCTCTAAGGATCAAGGAGATATGGTCAATAAACTTCATATGACTAAAGGCTTCAGAATGTTGTCAGTTTTTTACAATTTTACTACCCACTCATGCCAAGGACTGCCCATATATGAACATAAGTACAAAGAGTTCCTACAAAAGACTTCAGTCTCAGTTCTGATAAGTAAATTAACCTAAGGCAAGAGAAAGGCATGGGATGATGCTGGCTTTCGGTTTTTCTGAGTTTTTTTTTTTTTTATGGAAGGAGAGGGCTTTTTAATTTACAAAGAGCAATGGAACAAGGAAGATTGGCAACTATTCTTAGGCTCTGTCTACTCGTTCCAAGATAAAATCAGAATCTTCTCTTAAACTATGGACTACTCACTCACCATTTCAAAAACATTTATTGCCCCCTTCTTTTCCATGAGTTGCCATCCCAGACATTTTCAAAGGCGGGTTGTTATAAACAGCAATAGACTCACAACTAGTTTTCTCTGTCCTGACTAGCTGTATCAGTATTCAATAGAGAAAAAGAACAATAGGATGTACATAGATAAAGATATCTGTTAGAAGGAAACTTTATATCTGTTTCCACAGACACTTGGAAATCAAATGATCTTCCAGTTGCAAGAAAGAGACGTAGGAGAGCCAGCGATATAGTTCCAGTCCAAGTTCAAAAGTTTGAGAACCAGGAGTGCTGGTGATGTAAGCGCCAGTTTAAGGGTGGAAGACCAATGCCCCAGGCTAGTCAGAAAGAAAGCTCCCTTCCTCCTTTGTTCTATTCAGCCACTAATAGACTGGATGGTACATACATGTGGGAGGGACACCTCCCTTACTCAGTCTGATGATTCAAATGCTAATCTCATCTGGAAACACCCTCACAGAGGCACTCAGAAATAATGTTTAACCTGTGCACCCATGATCTAGTCAAGTGGACACATAAAATCAACAGTCACACTAGCCTTTTCTGAATAAGTCACTTTATATGTCTCTCTGGAACTACTAAGCTTTGTACAATTAGGGTGTGCAGGATAAATGCTATTTGACGAACATAAAGAATAATTTTAGGATTTCCCATCGTGGCACAGTGGAAACGAATCTGACTAGGAACCATGAGGTTGCAGGTTCAATCCCTGGCCTCGCTCAGTGGGTTAAGGATCTGGCATTGCCATGAGCTGTGGTGTAGGTCACAGACATGGCTTGGATCTGACATTGCTGTGGCTGTGGTGTAGACCTGCAGCTGTGGCTCCCATTCCACCCCTAGGAACCTCCATATGCCACAGGTACGGCCCTAAAAAGCAAAAAAAAAAAAAAAGCAAGCAAAAAAGA
>PVHT020000010.1:36670-136621 GCA_004024745.2 Catagonus wagneri | reverse complement strand
GATCCTTAACCCACTGAGCAAGGCCAGGGATCGAACCTGCATCCGCATGGATGCTAGTCAGATTCATTCCTGCTAAGCCACGATTGGAATTCCACAAAAAACAATTTTAAAGCTCTGTGTTTCTATGGTCATTAGCTCTGCTTCTGTTCAACATTAAATCAACTCAACATTTATACTTGAAAATCAAACTGAGAAAATAAGCAATATAGACAACATAAAAAGCAAATGCAGAGAATGAAGATATTAGGAAGAGTCACAGCCACCAAAACATGTGTCTGCTTAGCCTTCTCCACACTCCAAATGCAGAGCAGGACCTAGACACGGAGAAATCGAAAAGGGTTCTATGTGTACTTGCTGGTACTTCATAAGCGTAGATCAAAAACAACTCACTTGCATCATACAGTATCACACGTTACAAATTTTGATCCACTGCAGTTCTGTATATCCAAAGTGCAACTAAAAAGGAAGACTTTTGACTGTCAATGTCAATATAAAAGCTTTTCTGTTTCAAAAGCAACACTTTAGACTCTTACAGTCCCCAAACCCAGACAATATCCTATCCTTTCTGACAGTCAGGAGTTCTGAGAACTAAATAGCACTGCATCGGATTTAAAAGTATCGAATTCCTGGCCAAGCCACTTACTCTGAGAAAAGAATTGCATTATAAGTCTAGCTAGCAGAGGAACCATGAAACAAATCTAACTAGAAAGTCATATCTGAATACCTCAATAAAACCAATAAAAGTGGGAAATTTTTATATTAAAAAATTGAGTCAGGGTTCCCATTGTGGCACAATGGAAACGAATCTGACTAGGAACTGTGAGGTCGTGGGTTTGATCCCTAGTCTTGCTCAGTGGGTTAAGAATCTGGCGTTGCCAAGAGCTGTGATGTAGGTTGCAGACACGGCTCGGATCTGGCATTGCTGTGGCTCTGCCATAGGCTGGCAGCAACAGCTCCTATTGGACCCCTAGCCTGGGAACCTCCATATGCCATGGGTATGGCCCTAAAAAAGACAAAAGACCAAAAAAAATTGAGTCAATGTGCTATTATTTAGATGTATTTAGGCTCTGTTTATACATACAAGCAAGTTAACTTGAATTCATATTTTTTAAGCTGAGTTCAGCAAATAGCAAGAATTTTTCATGTCTCCATAATACCAATTACTTTTCAACTGAATTTTCACCCTTTTTAACCAGTTGTTTTGTCTCTATATAGACACAGTCAAGGAGAAATTCAAGTTTTCACTTGACATTTTGCTTGTTGTATTTGGTTATAGCATCAGATAAACATTAGACTTGCCATCAAATAACATTCCTGCCCCCTTGCTGTTAGGTCACCTTTTTTGTTGTTGCCTATCGTAAGATACCAGAAGTGGCCTCTATCAAAGGTCGTCAAAGATATTTTGTAGGGAAAATTTCCTTTCATGCCATAGTTTAATATTTTATGAACTGAAGTGTGAGCTTATGACCTAACGCATAACACTCTTAAATCACCTGCTTTACTATATAAATGTTATTGGTTGTAAAAATTCTTCCAACCTCATTTTGAATCCAGCTGTTGTAACTGATTCAGTGACCTCCTGGGTAATAAACCCCACAGACTGAATAAAGGCAGTCTGGGAAGCATACCTATCTTCTGCATTACCTCTACTTACTGAGCAAGCAAGAGGAGAACAGGGGCTGAAGATTTTTAGAAGAGAAAATCAGATTCCATTCCAGTGACTACAGCTAATAACTGTGGAACACCATACAAAGTCTCATTCTTGGAGGTGCTGTTGTAGTGCAGCAGAAATGAATCTGACTAGTATCCACGAGGATGCAGGTTTGATCCCTGGCCTCACTCAGTGGGTTAAGGATCCGGCATTGCCATAAGCTGTGGTATAGGTCGCAGACACGGCTTGGATCCTACATTGCTGTGGCTGTGGCTGTGGCAGACAGCTGTATCTCCAATTTGATCCCTGTCCTGGGAACTTCCATATGCCTCAGGTGGGGCCCTAAAAAGCCATTCTTCTCTATGCTTTTATTAATAGAGAAAATTCATTATTTATAAAAGGAAGGTTATCAGTTCCTACTGTATAATTAATCTCTTCAGAAACACAAACTACAATATAGCAAGTGCACTTTCAGTGTGCATTTTTAACTTGGAATATAATTTAGGTTGGGCACTGGTTGAAGCTGTATGCACCTTTCAACTTGTCCACCTACTTTGACTTTTACGTTTGGCAACACAAGCATCAAATGTGGAGCTCACAAAATGTTTTTTTTTTGTTCTTTATTCTAAAAAGTGCTTTTTCCTGCATTGTTTGTCCAAAATAAAATGTTTAAGTTATTCAATCGTATACCTAAAAAGGGATGGATTTGCTCTTGATTCTTCCGGAAAAAAAAAAAAAATTAAAATGGGGGGAAGAAAAGCAAGTATAAGAATAATTTAGATCCAAACTCCTTTTACTGAAAAAATGAAATAATACAGGACAGCCTGACTTAATTGAATTTCTTGTCTATAGTGATTATAGCAAAATTTTTGATTTCTATTCTAATTGGCACACAGTAGACACAGTTAAAAGTAGCGTTCTTGTAAATCTCCCATTCCTCACTCTATTCTTTGATCTCCAATGGGAAATATTAAAATACTTCATATGTCTGCTGAATTTCTTTTCCATGTAACTTGAGACATTTCACAATATCACCTCATTAATCTTGACCATATTATTTCAGATAAATAATGGGAATATCACTATGTGCATTCATGAACATGTGCTAAAACACAGAAAAGTTAATTAACTTGCCAGAAGTCACATAACCAGTCAGCCTGAACCACATCCATCACCTTCTGTCTCCCAAGGCCTCATGTTACATGCTCTCCTCTTGGCCTCACTATTCCCTGCCTCCACAGAGGGAAGGGAGACCCTCCTGAATTTTTGAATCCTAAGCAATTTTATGATGCCACTTTGGTTTTCATTTTATCATTGTGTTTTTTTCCTTTAAGATTTACGTAGCCAGGTGTTTGAGTTGGAGGTTTTGGGGGTTTTTTGTTTTGTTTTTTTTAACTTGGGGAGTTTTTCCACCTCTAAAATAAAAGTTTTCTAACAGTGCTCTGTCAATCCATCAATTAATCAAAAAAAATGTGATTTTTGGAGTTCCCTTTGTGGGAAATGAACCTGAAGAGAATCCATGAGGACTCAGGTTCAATCCCTGGCTTTGCTCAGTGGGTTAAGGATCCGGCATTATCATGAGCTGTGGTTTAGGTCACAGACACGGCTCGGATCCCACGTTGCTGTGGCTGTGGTGTAAGCCAGTAGCTACAGCTCCATTTCGACCTGTAGCCTGGGAACTTCCATATGCTGAGAGTGTGGCCCTAAAAAGAAAAAAAAAATAATAATAGAAAAAGTTATGCTTTCTTCTATGTTTAGTTTACATCAGTGAAAAACATTGGAATCCAGCCATCGATTTGGACTGTCTCTCATAATTCTGAGATTCCATTATTCTGAGGCTATTTCTTAAATAGATACTACTTGCCGAGAATTATAGCAGGCACTGAATTTTGGAATATAAATAACAAAGGAAATATTTGAGACACTTATTGGATTAGGTGAGGAAGTCAGAAGAGGTTATCTGGGGAGTACTGGAAAAGAGGTTTGAATAAATGGGAAGAATCAGGATAGATTATGAATGACTTTAATAATGAGTCAAAGGCGTTCCAACTTGACTGGTAACTTTGGACAAAAAGTGAACAAAATTGTTTCCCTTTCTGAATGAGATGCTAACCCCTGATTAACATCACTATTCCTCTGATAACCTAATAAAGGTAGATCATTCGCTGTAATGTTCTATATAATATATGTTCTTATAACATTTCTGTATAACATTGCTTACAGTGAAAACGACTCTGGACTAGAAGAAAACATAAGTAAATTATAAAGAACCAGTGTAGATGTCATACTTTGGAATTCCTTGAATGTGTTGACTCTTTTAACTGATTATGTCCCTGCAAGGGTTCTTGCAAGGACCCTGGAAGCTATTAAAAGAGAGTTTGCACCTGTAGTGTCTAAGGCTTCTAAACCAAACAGTTTCCTTGACCCTGAGCTTTTGGACTGCTACGAAGACCCGATGGTGCCCTGTGGCAATCTGGGTTTTGCTCCTTTTGAGGAGGCTGGTGTTCATGTAGCCTTTGATGGTCAAAGCAAGTCTAAATGTGTAGTGGTCCTAAGAAGACCACTTAGGGCACGTTGTAATAGCCAATGCAGAATGACCATAATTTCTTGCGTAGGAGGATGAAATAAAAGCTCCATAGGACGGAGGCAGGAAATAGATGGGCTCCAGGTTAGACATTTACAACTAGCTTCCTGTTTATACTTCGAGTTAGAAATAACAACAGAGATAATTCTGAGATATAGGATAAGTAGCTGGGCTTTGTCTTTTGTGGACACTTTAAAATAATGGTAATAGCAGGGGCAGAGAGGCGCTAAGCCCTGCTTGGGTGAAAGATAAGGAAGTCACATATTACTCATCCTTGGGGTCAGCGAGACCTTTCCAACTGCACATGTGCAGAAAATCTCCTCAGGGGTCAAAAGGGAGAGGAAACTATCCTGTAAATAGTGCTGTCAGTTTCCTGGAGTCTGCCTTGATGGAATCTATCTTTGCTAAAAGATGTGCATGCACATAGGGGAGGGCCCTGAGACAAATCAGATATGGGGTCAAAGCAAGGCCATTGGCCAGAGGAAAACAAACATCCCAAAGACTGCTTGCAAAGGCAGGACTCTCTCTGAGCTCACCCACATGTCTTTCCACATGTATTCGGCTTTTTTAATAAACTCCTTACTTTCCTTTTTACCCTCTGTCTCTTTGTCAAATTCCTCTTTTTTTGGCCACACTAGTGGCATGTGCAAGTTCCCAGGCCAGGGATTGAACCTGTGCCACAGCAGGAACCCAGGCCACTGAAATGACAATATCAGATCATTAAGCTACTGAGCTACAATGGAATTCCTCAAATTCCTTTTTCTTTTCCTTTTTTTTCCAAAGTGGACAAGAACTGGGGCCCAGACTCTGAACTGTGGTCCTTCTGTCTAGCGGTTAGGAATCAGAGCTCTCACAGCCAGGTTTTGATCCCAGATCAGGGAACTAATATTTTGCTTCAAGCTGTCACCCACCACTATTTCCCCCAAAATCAGGATGAGTTGGGTAAGTGGGAGATAAAAGTGATGGTAGGATTCACTGTAAATTAGAAGAGTGTTGAGATTCATGGTTGATTAAATTGAAGAAATACGTGGAGGAGTTCCCGTCATGGCACAGCAGAAATGAATCCGACTAGGAACCATGAGGTTGCAGGTTCGATTCCTGGCCTCGCTCAGTGGGTTAAGGATCCAGCATTGCCGTGAGCTATGGTGTAGGCCATAGACGTGGCTCAAATCCTGCATTGGTGTGTCTGTGGCATAGACCAGCAGCTAGGGCTCCAATTAGACCCCTAGCCTGGGAACCTCCATATGCCACAGGTGTGACCCTAAAAAGACAAAAGGAGGGGGGGAGAAAAGGAAATACATGGAACAAAATTAGGTGGCCTCTAAGATGTTCAGGGCCTAGATTGGGGTGGTGGTCAAAGAGAAAAAATATAAGAAAAAGGAAAAATCTAAGAGATAGCTTGAAGACAAAAATTACTTGATAACAAATAAAATAAAAATATAAGGATTCCAACATTTCTACCCTGAGAAATGAGCATAACAGAGAGGATACTAACAGAGAAAGATAAGGAAGGAAGGAGTTTTACTTACGAAATCAGTTCCTGTCTTCAGGAGAATGGCAGAGGCTCAACCATAGCTATTATATGGACGAGACTATGGCAGGTCTTGGCTACCGACATACCCAAATTTGTAAATGGTGGTAAAACCATGAAAGTGGATGAGGACTTCAAGACATTGATTGCACCAACAGAAGAACCAAGGCTTAAGCATTTAATACTGGGACAATTCCCAGAATTAAGGGGTAGAAGGAAAAAGAACTAATAATAGAAACAACATCAGCAACCAAAAAAACCCCACAAAAGTAGGAAATAAGCAGTCATGTACATGGAAACTAAAGGAGGGGAAGATTTGTCAAAATTATCAGAGAGGTCAAATTAGAGAGCTAGGGACCTTCAAAAAGAAAAACCAATACTATGGAATGGAAGTAACATGTCAAGGAGTTAAGAGGTCATGAGAAGAAGAAAATTAAAACCAAGTTATCTGCAAAAAAAAAAAAAAAAGAGAGAGAGAGAGAAATAGAATGCTAGCTAAAAGAAATAATAGCATGGGGCAAAGCTCAGTTGACTACATGACAGAGTCATATTTGAAGGCTGATTTGTAGAAATAAATAAACTATTAGTGAGAGATTGGGCAATCATCAATCAATAAAGCAATCGGAAAAAAAAAATGTCTACTGAGGACTACTGTGAATTAAGCAATGTATTAGATGCTGGAGGTATACAAATACGACATCATTACTTCCCCAAAGAGCTCCTAACTGAATAAGAAGATAGGCAATATCTTCTAATAAAAATCCGATGAAATGTGGCAAGTGCTACCTATAAAGACGCAACCTAGACTAGAGGGCTAGGGCAAGACTTTGCATAGGAGATGACATTAAAAGCAAGCTCATCAAGGAGTTCTTTTGTGGCACAAGAGATTAAGGATCTAGTGTTGTCACTGCAGCCGCCCAGATGGCTGCTGTGGCACGGATTCGATCCCTGACTAGGGAACTTCCACATGTTGTGCGTGCAATCCCATACAATCAAATGGGGAGGGGTGGTGTGGTTCATAGAACAGGTAGCAGTTACACAGACAAGTGGCAGTGAAACGTGTAAGACAGGGAACAGTGTGTGCAAAAGAACAACGGCATGGGGAAGCTGGAGGTTTTAAAAAACAGCAATCCTGTTGTATCGCGGCACGTAGGACGAGTCAAAATGAGATTCTCAATTAATGGTTAAAAACAAATGATAACAGGCCTTAGAGTCAAACTACAGAGCTTGATTTTCTCCTGAAAGCAATGGGGATTAATTGAAGGATGGAGGGGAGCAAGTGAAAAAGGTAAATAATTATAAGTAGTATAATAAAAATAATTTTGATCTCATTAACTGCCTGAAAAGGTGGCAAAAACCCAGGGATCCCAAGCCACACTTTGAAATCTACCTGTATTAGCACATTATAGTTTACAAAAATGTGAACATTACATAACTTAGCTGAGTAATGCACAGAATTGTTGCAGGGAGATGGAAGAATTATTATTATTTCCTCTGAGAATGAGCTCTTTTCACTTTGAATACGAAGTTAAAACATAAATATTTAATCATCCATCATCAGTGGCTATTTATACTGCAAATGAAAATGTATATTTTTACCAAATCTACTACATCTGTACCAATCACGAAATATCTCCCTCCTAAATCCTACATGTTTTTTCTCAATTCCTTTAAAAGCAACCTCTGTGCAAAGGTTTTTGAGAAATGTACAGTTTGAAAGTAGGTAAAATTAGTGCACCATTGTATAAGAAAACACTGAAATCAGAGGTGTTTTTAACAGTTTCCTTGAATTTCTCCACCCTGAAGATATGCGTGAAACTCAGAAGACAAAGTTCTGGATGAGAAAATGTATAAAAAGGAAGGGCATCTTAATGGTATATGCATTTACCAGTGATAAGGGGAAAACAAAGGCCATTGTCATTCTTCCTAACTCCAATTCAAAGGATTAAAATAGAGAAAACAACAACTCAGAATCTCTCATAGTCACAAAGACACTTTTGCCCTAATCTATGAAATGGTGTAAGTGTAGGGTTCCCAGGAGATTATATATTAGTCAAAACATCAGGTTTAAAAAATAATTAAAGCATTATCTGCAAAACTAATTACTGGAGGTTCTAATTTAAAATGGCATTTGGCTAGAGCTTCCATCGTGGCTCAGCGGGTTATGAACCTGACTAGTATCCATGAGGATGTGGGTTCAATACCTTGCCTCGCTCAGTGGGTTTAGGATCTGTTGCCATGAGCTCTGGTATAGGTCGCAGATGCGGCTCAGATCCCATGCTGCTGTGACTGTGGCGTAGGCCGGCAGCTGTAGCTCCTATTTGACCCCTAGCCTGGGTACTTTTATATGCCCCAAGTGTGGCCCTAAAAAGACCAACCACAAAAAAAAACTAATTAAAATTTTAAAATTAAAAAAAATTTTTAAATGGCACTTGGCTTCCGTTCCCTGATGAAATCTATCCCCTTTCTACCCATTAGAAATGTTGCCGAAACTTGGCCTCTGTCCACAGGTGCTGAATAGAAATGGAGACCGAGTTTTGGGTGAAGGAGAACAAGTCAGCTTTTATTGCTCTGGCAGGTAGAGGAGGCCACAGCAGACTAATGCCTCCAGTGGGAAGAATTGTAGGAAGTTCTAGAGTAAAAGGGAGGAAAACAGGTTTTCAGATGAGAATCAGGATAGGGGCAGATAGGCATTCTTCTTTCTTTGGGGGGAATCTTAGTCATCAAAGCTGGAGTCAGGAGATCTAGGCCTGACCATGATGGTGGTCTTCTGGGTTATTGCCTAGAATAACAGTACTTGCCAAAAGGGCATATTGATCCGAGATTAGAACAAAATAGGAAAGTTCCTGAGAAAGATCATGTGCTAACAATCTTTAATCCACAAGCCTCATCTTTAGTTTACGAGTGATTGCATTTAGGGTGCAATTAAGCCAGGGAGAAGGACAAGGAAGGACTCTAAGCTGTTCAGTTTTAAAGTATGCATTTCTAAAAGAAGCATAAGGCATATAACTTTTCTCCTAGGTGTATAAGATGCCTATATTGTTATGTGTATCCCTTGAGAGGGAACCAGGATCCTGCCCCAAGGCTGTACTATTGTTTTTGACTGTTCCTCCCTTGTCTTCGCATCCCCTCCCCTCCCTGTCTGAACCTGTCCCTAGGAACTCAGGGAAGGCCATGGAGGCTGAATGAGGCCCATTTCACAAAATAAAAGAAATGGGGGAAACAGAAAGGCTCTTGTGCCCAGGAGCCCCACAGGGCCCTGCTCTATTACGTCCACACACACACACACACACACACACAATTAAAAAATAAAAACCAACAAAAATTGACCTATTGCTGGAAACAGGATAATTTTTCTGCCATACTTTCCCAATATCACTGATCAAACTTTTTGGGAAATGCAATTTATGACTCATGAAAACTTTGCCAACTGGAAACAATAAACTGCCCATCCTAAAAAGATGAGCAGAAGGTATACTACCAGTCATCACTCAGCAATGCAGGAGCCATACAAGCTAAGTAAACCTAGAAGCCACTCCATATGGAGTGAAGCAGCCAGAACTCTGTACCTTAAACTTGCCTTCAGTTTCCCTTTCTGGAGACAGAGACCAGATCTCAGTTCCACCTATAATCAACAACAGCTCAAAAACAGAGAAGGAAGCCATATGTTGTCATATACCTCTATGTTTACTAGGATATACTCCACGAGTAAAATACTTCAGGCAGAAACAAATAGAGGTCAGGCAGTTATCTGTACAGTTCCTGCACTGCTTCCTGGCATTAGGTTGTTTTTTCGTTTTTTTGTTTGGGGAGGGTTGTTTTTTTAAGTAAAAATGGTAAGAGAATAACCCACACTTCATTCAACCAGCAAAGACAGATGACCCCTGGTTACTGGGAATCAGACTCCGAACTACATAGTCACTCTGGAGGACTTTATGTGGAATTCAGCTATCATCACTGTTGGCTGATTGTAATCCAAACTCTTAGTTTTCATCTCCATTTTTCCTATAAACATTTATAGGAAAACATTTATAAACATCCTATATAGAAAGAGCTCCCTTCATTCCAGAGATGGTAGAAAGAGCACGGTCTTTCAATCCATATGGAATGAGTTTTAATTCTAGCTTCTGTACTCTACGCCTCTGCTTCTTTATCTATTCCATAGAAATAATAATCACTGATACATAAAAATATCCAGCATGGGGTCTAAACTGGCTTGGGCATTCTATAAATGACAGCTATTATTATAAAAAACAATAAAGGGAAGAAAATTAGAAAATAGCTTAAGCAAAAATAATGAACAAGTAAAAGAGTACAACATACTGAAAGATAAAGTGTACCTCTAAGTGTTATTAACTAGAGGAGATGGTGGGAAATGTTTCAATATGATTCCACTTTCTCAAAAAAATTTAAAAGTCACAACCTCTAAGAAAAAGAAGCAGAAATCCAAGGGGACAACAAAATGAAGTTAAAAATAAAGATAGCCAAAAGGGATCTAGTCTTAAATTTAAATGTTAGTATTAAAGCAATATTAAGACAAAATTAGAAATGAAACATTATTTTAGTTTTAATAAAAATTGCAGAATTGCAACTAGGAAAATAGAATAAGGGATGAGAAGTGCAAACTTGAAATGATCCCACAAAAAGCAGAGGGAGAAATTAAATAAAAGGATGACAATGAAAGGAAGGAAAAATGGAGATGAAAACTAAGAGTTACTGATTCTTCTGAAAAAGAAATAAGAATGATTAGATCAGATGTAACTTATCAAAGGTAAGATTGACAAAAACTTCCCTGAGCCAAACCAGCATATAAAAGACATAACTCCTGGATATCCTTTCTGAGGAAATTACCCAAGAATGTATTCCAACCATATGGAAATAAGATCTGAATGAATGTTTCTTCCTTTCTTTCTTCCTTTCTTCCTTCCTTTCTTTTTTTTTTCTTTCTTTCTTTCCTTCTTTATTTTTGCCATGCCCATGGCACACAGAAGTTCCAAATTTCCAGGCAAGGGACCAAACTCGTGCAACAACAGCAACCCAAGTCAGAGTATTGACATTGCCAACTCCTTAACTTGCTGAGCCACCAGGGAACTCCAGGATGAAGATTTCAAGAGAAAAGATGAGGTGATAAAAATTTGGAATGGATATAGACCCTCCTGGAAGCTTAAATTACTATAAACCATACATAACACAAAACAAGTAGCTGAGGACCAGAGCGTGAACAAAAGTAGACAGATTCTGGTAGGGAACACATTTTAAAGGAAGGACAAAAGGAATGCTGTAGAAGTAAATTCTCTGATCTTGTGATGTTTAGTTTCAAACTAAGTGCAGTTGACAGACACGCTGGAATCAGCAGTCAAGGGTACTAAAGGGAAAATGTAGTCCTTAGGTAAACATACATATCTACAAGCCAAAACATTTTTTGGCTAGGTTTCACTGTCAAGATAAAGTTGTCTCTGATCTAGAATACATTCCAAACTAAAATACATTAGTATAACATATAACACATAGGCAATATGATTTTAACTCTCTCAAAGGGGATGTAATTACAATAACAATCTGTGGGATATTCCTACTCCAAGACACTGTTTTTCTTCCTTTATCCTAAGATAAAATAAATAAATTTAAGAAGTCACCCATTCAGCTATAATTTTTACATTTTTTGTTCTTATTCTTAACCAGAAAGAGCATAATTATTCTTCCATTTAGTGTATGGTCAAAAGTATTACAACTAAATGTCCAGTGGCAAGCCATGCTCAGAGATTCAGAGACTATGGTTACAAAAAAATCATCAAGAAAATGTCAACTTAACCCCTCTGTCTCCAGAAAGGTTTCTTCCAAGATTCTATTTGTCATAACATTCCAGTATTACAGGCATTTTAAAGTTACATTTCCTTCCTGTTCAAGCAAATAAAGGAAACGTTTAACATATGAAGCGTAATTAGATTTTCTAAGATGTTCTCTCAGAGGTAAGGTAAGAATAGGAAAGTCAAATTGTTTTTTTAAAAGCGTTATAGTAAAGCCACAATATATATGTTTTGTAAGCAACACTTAAAGAAGTAAACCATTTCATAATACGACAGATGTAATAAAAAAAAATCCTTAAGACTTTATATAAAACCATTTATTTCCCACTTTCAATGTCCCATTTCCTTGCATCATCAGATATAAGCATTTACCACTAAAAGCAGTTTTAAGTCATTTTAGGAACAATTTATATGAAGTATAAAGTGATATAATTATCTTTTAGGTGCATTTTGCAATAAAATGAACCCTTTTATGGTCTCCTAGAGATAAAAAGAAAACATTCACATTAGAACATTTTACCTGATTTATTATAAATGAAAAGACTGTATATACCAAAAAGCTAATTTGATAAATCAAACCCAATTACAAAATTCCACAGAAATATGACATTAATGAGGAAAATCATTCATGCTATTTCATGTGTTTCGAAGAGCTACATTTCATTACTTTGGGGAAAAACATACTTTTGAGTTGTTAAATATTTTCCCCAAAAAAAATGCAGTTGTTGGTTTGTTCCTTCCTGCAACCTGGAATTTCTCTCTTTTTGACAGGTGAAATGATGTCACAGCAAGGAGGATAGCTGTGGCAGAGAATTAGGAGGAAAAATCCAACAACATTTTTGTCCATCAATGTCACAGACCTTCCAACACACTTACATACAACGATTTATAAGCAGATCAAAAAAATTGTTCCAACCCCCAAATGCATCCCCATGATATTCTCCAGTATTAGTACTGGTGGGACCTCAGAGAATTGCTTTAAGGGAGCCATTAAAAGGAAGAAAAACGTCCTAAAACATGTCAATAATATACAACATGGCTTAACATACATTGTGGCACAATAGAACTATCTGAGATGCTTTTTAAAAATATAAACTCCTCAAGTTCCTGTTGTGGCTCAGTGGGTTAAGAACCTGACCCACTGTGTCTGTGAGGATGTGGGTTTTATCCCTGCCTGGCCTCAATCAATGGGTTAAGGATCCAGCATTGCTGCAAGTTGCAGTGTAGGTCACAGATGCAGCTGGAATCTGGCATTGCTGTGGCTGTGGCATAGGCTGGCAGCTGCAGCTCTGATTCAACCCCTAGCCTAGGAACTTCTGTATGCCACAAGTACAGCCATTAAAAACAAAACAAAACAAAACAAAAAACAAACTCCTAAACCCCAACCCAGACCTACCAAATAAAATTTTCTGATGTGGTGCCCATATATTTGCTTTTTTTTTTTTTTAAGCTTTTTCACCTGTTCTCATGTGCAGACAGGTCTGAGAACCCTTCAAAATACGAGATCACTGCAGTACAAATTCAACTCTCCAAAAACACACAAAAGCGTCAAATGACATTTATAAGTTTTTATTTTTTGTCTTTTTATGGCTACTATATATTTTAACTTCTGTAAGAACATTCCTTCCTCCTTGCAGAGGCTGGAACATTAAAATAAAAAAGGTTTAGTTTCATTTTAATTCCTGGGTAAGCATTACTTCACAGACAAAAATCCAAAAAGACAAAACTGAATTCAAAATGGAATATTTGTAGGTCTTTTTTGTATATTTTGAATTGAAATATGGCTTTAAAACTACATAAAGGGTCATCTACTTTGAATATGGTGGCATAGTGTCAGAATCTTCCTTTCCCCAACTTGGAAATCCCAAAAAGTAACAAGGAAAATGAGAATAGAAATGGAAATTCTGGAGTTCCCGTCATGTCGCAGCAGAAACGAATCCTACTTGGAACCATGAGGTTGTGGGTTCAATCACTGGCCTCGCTCAATGGGTTAAGATCTGGTGTTGCTGTGAGCTGTGGTGTATGTCACAGATGCAGCCCAGATACCGAGTTACTGTGGCTGTGGCACAGGCCAGCAGTTACAGATCCAATTGAACCTCTAGTCTGGGAACCTCTATATGCAGCTGGGTGTGGCCCTAAAAAAAAAAAGACAAAAAGAACAAAAAAAGGGAGTTCCATTCTAATTAGTTTATAGAGATAACCATCAAGATGGCCTAAGCAACTATCATTTCTAATAGTGCCATAAGTCACAAAACAGTAAGGATATTGAATTCTCGTCATTCACAAGTGCTGGATATTTAAGGGAAAAAAATTCCTGTTATGGAAACTGCTAGCTCAGAATTTTTTTTTTTTCTTTGTCTTTTGTCTTTTGTCTGTTTAGGGCCGCACCCAAGGCATTTAGAAGTTCCCAGGCTAGGGATCGAATCAGAGCTGCACCTGCCACCCTACGCCACAGCTAATGGCAACACTGGATCCTTAACCCACTGAGTGAGGCCAAGGATTGAACCCGAGTCTTCATGGATACTAGTCACGTTCGCTCCCGCTGAGCCATGACGGGAACTCCCTCATCTACAATTTGAAGGATGATTCTTTAGCTTTTATAAATCTGTCTATATGGTAGAAATTGTTTCTTTCTCTTTTTTTCTTGAGAAATTCTGTTTCTTACCAGAATAATTTTCTACTCATGTTGACATGTACACTTGACTAATTTAAAAAAATAAAACAAGGTGTTCCCTGGCGGCTCAGTGGGTTAAGGATCCATTGTTGTCACTGCTGTGGCATGGGTTCAATCTCTGGCCTGGGAAATTTCCACATGCCACATATATGGTCCAAAAAAAAAAAAAAGAACAAAAATAAAACAAAACGTTGGGAACAAAAATTTTCTCACTTGTGAAAGAGTTAAGTTTCCTTAGACTGAAGTTATTTTCTTTTGTGCTTATTTTAATATATTTTATTCTCACTTTGATGGAATGGAAAACCAAGTACTATTCCCAGAAAACCGTAATCTTATTTTTAAAAATTGACAAAATGGAGTTCCCTGGTGGCCTAATGGGTTAAGGACCAGGCGTTGTCACTGCTATGGCTAAGATCATGGCTGTGGCTATTTGATCCCTGACCTGAGAACTTCCTCATACCATGGGTGTGGCCAAAAAAAAAAAAATTACAAAATCTTTTGTCAACACTTCATTGTGTTTTCCCATGATCATATCCCACATTTAGAAAAAAATAAATAAAACTTTCAGGAGATCTTTTTTTTTTTTTTGATCCCAGACTTTATTACAAAGTTATGCACTGTGTTTACATATTAAAATATGACTGGGGAGCGCCCATTGTGGGTCAGTGGGTTAATAACCCAACATAGTGTCTGTGAGGATATGGATTTGATCCCTGGCCTTGCTCACTGGGTTAAGGATCCAGTGTTGCCACAAGCCATGGTGTAGGTCGCAGACATGGCTCGGATCTGGCATTGCTGCAGCTGTGGCATCAGCCTGCAGCTGCATTTCAACCCCTAGCCTGGGAACTTCCACATGCTGCAGGTGCGGTCCTTAGAATAAAAAAATAGAAATCAGACTGGGCTGTGAGGCCCTCTTACTACACTATGAGGCAATTACCACGCCTTTGTTTATTTCTGCTTAGGAAGGGAATCAGTCAGTTAGGTTCTTATCCCTGCTCTGTCTCAAACCAGAAATTTCCTTGCTTATTAATCGATGAGGAGAGGGTCTGAACAGGCTGTTTGCTGTGGTTCCTTTCAGCACCAACCATCTGTAATGCCGTAATATTTTTTATGTGCTCAAGAAGTTTTCATTACTGACCCTTCATCAGCCTGTCACCCCAGCCCCCAACAACTGATCTGTCTGCTTACTGTCTAATTCAGTGTCACTGAGTCTATGACAGAGAGCCTCTCTTATAGCCACTACAGGACAAAGGGAAAGCTCCTATCTGGGTGGCCTTAACTTGGGACCTTTTTCAGATGAGTCCTTTTTCAGTCACCCAGGGCCATAACTGTGGGAGGAGGCAGGTGAGAAGCAGGGGGTCTCTGAACAGAACTAGAGACTGTCTTGTGTGCTCCAGAGACACAAGACAGGAAATGGAGTTCCTGTCATGGAGCAGTGGTTAACAAATCGACTAGGAACCATAAGGTTGTGGGTTCAGTCCCTGGCCTTGGGTTAAGGATCCAGCGTTGCCATGAGCTGTGGTGTAGGTTGCAGACGCGGCTCGGATCCCGCTGCGTAAGCCGGCAGCAACAGCTCCGATTAGACCCCTAGCCTGGGAACCTCCATATGCCAAGGGTGTGGCCCTAAAAAGCCAGAAAAAAAAAAAAAAAAGAGAGAGAGAGACTCCTGCCAGTCCATGCCCAAGGGCGCTAGTGCTTTTGGCAAGTTTTAGGGGTAAACACAGTTCAAGTAGGGAAATGTTCCACCATAAACAATAACAACAAGCTGACAATAGTACTTAAGCATTAACCTGAATCTATTCTCTTTCAGGCATTATGCAAAGTGCTTTACAAGTATTTTCATATGTAATCCTCCCAATGACCCTTAGAAACTGAGAACTCTATTACTCCTGCTTTACTGAGTGAGGAGCTGAGGCTGAGTGAGAGGTAAAGACTATCGCGGCCTAAGAGTTCACTTTAGAACTTGGGGGCTGAAGTTTTCTTCATGCCTAAAAGGGAGGCCATGTGCAAGCACCTGTGCCCTTGTGAACTGAAGTGAAAGGCCTTTTTTTCCTTTAACCTCTCAGTCTCAAAAGGCACTCTCAAGACTTAATGATTAGGAAACATTGTTACAGCTAAAAATCAGTTAAAACAGTCTCCATGATGTTATGCCTGCCTGGGCCCACTAACTTACTCTGACCAGCTTTTCACAAATGACTTCTTCCTTGCTTAATTGCTTTCTTTTATTCATGATTTCTCTCTAGTTAGAGTTATATTACAGGCCTGGTGAAACACTTCCTAACACCCCCGTCCTTCTGTAGGCAATCTTTACTACGGAAAGAAGGTCAAGGTGTGATAACCCCAAAGACTGCCAGAAACCATCACCAGACCACCTGACCCCAGCCAGGATGACTTTCAAATGATCTATGGAGCGAGAAGAACGCAGGCACCCTAATCCATATCAACAGCTCTGTTTTTTTGATCTAAATCTCTGAGACATCTTGCTATCCCCTCTCAAGGGAGGCCACAGTTTTGAGGGTATTAGACTGCTATGGCCTTCTTTGCCTGACAAAGCAATAAAGCTGTTCTTTATGCTTCACCCAACATTCTTGTCTCCAAGACCTAATTGGTACCGGGGTACAGAGGCCAGGTTTCAGCTACAAAATCAGGAGGCTTGATCTGGGCCAGTATTTCATAAAACGTAGTATATGGACCATTCTCTCTAATCACCTGGGTGCTTGTTGAAATGCAGACTCTCGGTTCCACTCCAGATCTATAAAATCAGGATCCACGGGAGTAAGGTCCAGGAATCTATGTGTTTAACAAAACCCCAGGTGATTCCCTTTTTTTTTTTTTCCATGCGCACAGCATGCAGAAGCCCCCCGGCCAGGGATCAAACCCACACCATAGCAGTGACCTGAGCCCATGCAGTACCATGCCGGATCCTTAACTCCCTACACCACAAGAGAATGCCCAGGTTATTCTTACACCAGGCACAAGACTGCTAAATCTCAGCCACCTTTAATACGATGGCCTGTGGTTTCCTTTTGTTAGAGATTCTTTTTTTTAAAAAAAAAAAGTAAGTTTTCTATTCAATCGGACCCAAAGTTAACCACCAAAAGTTGACTTTATATATAATCTTAGGCCTACAAAGTCCTCCCAAGAAAGCTGACTTCAGAAGGGAAAAGAAAGGTCACTTGCTGACAAGCTAGGAACCTCAGCAATATGTGGCGACCTTAGGAAGAAATTCAATCAAATTTATAGTTCCTGAAAGGGAGCAGAATACGTCACCCTAAAATATGCCTCTTCAGCATAAGGATTATTTTAAGCTGATTATTTCTAAGAAACAACAGACAGGGGATTCTCTGAAAGCCAAGTAGAAGTTTACCTTATGGAAGAGAAATTTAAATTTATAATGGAAATATCCATTTCTAAGGATGTCTCTCATCGATGGAAATGGCAGCAATTTATAACTACATAACAACTCCAACCCCCACCCCCCCGGGTCAATTTTTTTTGGAGGTTCCCAGGCTAGGGGTTGAATCAGAGTTACAGCTGCTGGCCTACACCACAGCCACAGCAATGTGGGATCCTTAACCCACTGAGCAAGGCCAGGGATTGAACACGTAACCTCGTGGTTCCTAGTCAGATTCATTTCCGCTGTGCCACAGTGGGAACTCCACAACTCCATCGCCTTAGGTACTTTGCCTGACAACCCTGAATCATTGGCTCCCCTTCCTTTCCCCCTCCAATATTTTCTTTTGTCTTCAGCTGAAAAAATGGTATGGAAGGTGATGGCGTGGGCCATTTCTGGGAGTTAGTTTTCCTGGAACTCTCTCTCCCGTGTATACAGGAGACACACGTTATTAAACTTCTGTTTTTCTCCTGTTAATCTGCCTTTTTCTATAGGGTGGTCTTTTATTACAAGGTGGATTCTAACACCAGGGTTTCTGGGGAGTTGACAGGATGTACTGTGGTCTGTGCCCCTCCCGTCTCTGACCCCTGAGGGACCTTCTGTGAGTGCATAGTCCAGGAGGTCTCCTGCACCTCAAGGATGAGAAATAGGTGGTCTCCATCTTTTATCCAAGCAGGATGCAGCCCCTCCCTGGTCCAGCTGTAACCTTTATCTTGAAGTTATCTGTCCACAGGGGACAGGTTCCAGTGGCTCAGCCTGGCAGCCAGCTCTCCTGCCTCAGTCTCAGCCGAGAACCTTAGCAGGTGTTTTTTCCCTCGCATTCATTACTTTACGCAAAATCTTATGGGGAGTTTCTTGGACTTTGTTTCCTAATCTTGGGATAGAAGAACAACGGATTCTTTTAAAAGTCCATTCAAGGTCCATTATAGAAACATCAAAATCAAACTTACTTCTGTGACCTGTAGTTTTCCTAATATTTACTAGCTCTACATTTATAAAGCAAACTCAATGAGGCCCGTATGGATAAGCGATAGTCTTCCAGCACCCTGTGTTAATCATCAGGCCAAACCCAAGGATACCAGGTTTTATGTGATCAAAATAATTTATGATCACAAGTGGGAGAGGGTAAGATTATTAGACAAACCGCAGACTTGGGAAAATAGCACAAGAGATTACTGGGTGTCCTTCTAGTGGAAGGTTGGTTATTTCCCAGGGTGGACCCTCACTCATGTTCTCTACCTACCTTGTTATCTAAAAAAAAAAAAAACAACTGTAGTCAAAGAATCAATTTAATCAGAGAAGTGAGAAACTACAAAGAGAAAGGTAAACAATCAAGACAAAAGAATAATAATTTAGCCATTCAACAAAGTCCAGGACATTTAGTAAGTTCTTCCTCAAAGACTATAAACAATATTCTGAGCCAGCTTCTTGGAGCTGTTTGGCAGGCAGGTGCTGAAGCCCCTACCGGGTGGAAGAAGTCAACTGCACACCGCCCACCAGCATGTAGACCCCCACATCCATTTGAACCAGACGCTGACTCTGAATCAGCTCACCATCCACCAATCAGGAAAATGTCCATAAGCTGATCATGCCCTGCTCCTCAAACACTATCAGACGCCTCACTACACCCTCCAAGGGGGGCACAGTCCTTGAGGCAGTAGCCTGCTGTGTTCCCCT
The DNA here is from genome assembly GCA_004024745.2 of Catagonus wagneri. NCBI lineage: Eukaryota > Metazoa > Chordata > Mammalia > Artiodactyla > Tayassuidae > Catagonus > Catagonus wagneri. The sequence continues at coordinate 117,303 of PVHT020000010.1, read as the reverse complement.
CTTCACCTGGCAATCAAAGCGACTTTTTCTGTTTCCTCCAACTCTGTCTCCAAGCTTCTATTTGGCATCGGCGTCCAGAGGCAGCCAAGATTTCTCGGCAACAATTCCCTAGGTATATCCAATTCCATGGGGGTATGAACCCCTGACTGTCTTTGATTGACTAGTCTTTTTAAAACTTTTCCGGGATAGGAGTTAACATGCGGAAAGCTGAAGAGTAAATATAAATGTTTCCAGCCAGCACTAATTCAAATTGTTCTTTTGCCTAGAGATCCAAATACATTTTGACTAATAGAATACAAATCTCTGCAAATCAAGTTCTCTTTTTAATCAGTTTTAATATCTTACTGGACCCCTCCATGAAAACAAAGCCAAAACGGAGCTGGTATTGCTGAGAGCTCTCTACAACGGAGCAGAAGTTCACGGGAGAAATAGGACTTAGGCACATCTCAGCCAGGATGCAGTCTGAACTTTTCACCACTTAATGTCTTAATTCAGGCATCCAGAATACCTGCACAACATTCGAGAAACTCGGGATACTTATTGGAGTCTCACCCTAAAATCACCTATGATAGTCTATATCATTTAAGGACATAGTTTCTTTTTGTATCAGAGCCAATTACAATTCCTGTGGGGCAACTTCAACAACTTTGTAGCTGGTTTTTGCCTTTATAAGCCCCTGATTTTCTCTTCCCTAGAACACTCTTTCAGTTGTACCCAAATCTGTGTCTCTGAAATTGCAATTCCTAAGAGCCCTGCCCACTCTTCCCAGCCTCAATACTGATTATTGTTTGACACCTCGCTAAAGAGTTAATTGAAATATTCCTGGTAAGTATCCATTTTAGATTTCTATGGGCAACATGATTTTACCTTTTGAAAGTTTTACTTTATCACCATGAACCTAGAAGTATGGAAATAAAGGATAATAAGAAATATATTTTAAAGAAGTTGGATCACATGCTACTATTTACTAAAAGCCCCATGTGTCCCAAATACTATGCTGATGGCAGTACTTTAGTTATCTTTCCAATGACCCTGCATTATTACTATCACCACATTTTAGATGAGGAAACATCTTCAAAATCAAGTTGCCCAAGATCATTAAAATCCAGGTTTCAAGCCCAGGTCTGACTGACACTGCTAACAACCAATTTCTCTCTCTCTCTCTCTTTCTTTTTTGGCTTTTTAGGGCTTCAACTGCAGCATATGGAAATTCCCAGGCTAGAGGATGAATCAGATCTGCAGCTGAGGTCACAACCACAGCCACAGCCACAGCAACACCAGATCCAAGCCACATCTGTGACCTACAGCACAGCTCACAGCAATGCCGGATCCTTAACCCACTGTGTGAGGCCAGGGATCTAACCTACATCTTCATGGATACCAGTCAGCTTCATTACCACTGAGCCACAATGGGAACTCCCCAACAAATCTCTTAATCTCTCTGGATGTGAGTCTTTTACCTGTTATCAAATGGCCTGCTTTTAAGGTCCTACATGTTTTTAATTACAGTACATTTCCCAGACACAAGCCTTAATTCACTCAAGTGATTTCCTTCTCTGTATATATATTATATTCATTATATCAAAAAAGTGAACTTTTAATTTGAGGATTCAAGAGACAAAAAATAATTCAGCACTAATTCAAGTAACTGAAGAAAATTTGCAAAAGTAATTAATAAAGCATCCAGTTAAAACACTAATTTGGGCACCCCACTGTGAATGGGACATTTATTTCAAAGAGGACATAAATGAGAGGGGAGCCACCATAAAAGAAATTAATGAGCCCTTTGAACATTATAAGTGATAAGTTGAAGCTCAAGTAAAATAGAAATGCAAATTAAATGTAAAGAGTGCTATGAGTTAGAAAACAGGTGCTACAAAAACAAGGTAGGCAAGAATGAAAAGGTGGAAGAGTCTAAACCTAGAGAAGACTGGTTGCAATAGTGATGAGAGATGGCCTCTAGGCAAGGGTCCCTGGACTGAGTCTTCACAAGTGAAGCAGAGACAGAGGAAAATGACCCCAAAAACCTGGGTCCTCAAACCTGCTATTGTACAACTGCCCAACTCATCACTTCACTGTGCCTACATAACACAGCCAGAAAGTATGACACACTGCAGGAGTCAGAGAGGGGACACACACACCCCCATGCGCACACACACATACACACACACAAGAAGAGGCATGATAATCACATGCCTGAAACTTCTGGCTAGACAATCCCCTGCAAAACCAAAGTACCTAAATTGGGGAAGCCAATAAAGCAACACTTTCCTTGATTGCAGAAAAGGAAATCCAGTCTAAATCTGGAAACTTAGAGATAACCTCGATCTGGCTTAACTTTTTCTGAAGCTGATTCAGAAAGGGCCCCTCTGTTTGTAAGGAAAGGGCCTCTCTGTTTGCTTCACCCCTAAGATCGTGTGATACAGCTTGGACCTTCAAGCCAGAGGTATGAGGGGTTTCCTTCTGGTTTCACTTACAAGTTCTGTGACCTTGGGCAAATTGCATATGTGCTCTAAATCTCTGTTAGGTGAAGTAAAAGTGAAACAATACCTATCTCATTAGGTTGTGGTGAGAACTAAACATAAGAGCATTTTAAGTATCTCGCACGTGCCTTCCACAAAGAATTTGTTCAACAAATATTCTGACTCCTTTCTCCTCTTTCTTGCAAAGTGTTTGGGGAATGATTCCGGGATTCTTTACCTCATTTTAAATATTCTATTCTAAAGACAAGTGATACTCACTGAGTTTTTTTTCCCAATAGAATTAAATCACTGGGAAACTTAAAGTCCCGTAGAGCTGAATACACTCTCAATTGTTTCAAGTCATGGCATATTTAGAGAGTAATACATTTATATGGCACAATGGGATGCACAGACAGGACTGAGCCAGAGGCCACAAGCCTATGGCTGTGTGGCCTTTCTACAAGCCACACGCTACCCCAAAGATTAGGTAGTCTGAATTTCAGCTCACTTGAAACCTGTTTAAGGCACGTAAGTGAGCCACGGTGTAGGCAGATAGGGTAGGGGGTCTCTGGAGGAAGCAAACCAAGCATGACTTTCTTGACACAAAAGAAGCCATTTTACGCATAAGCTGTTTTGTGATCTAAGCCTGGCCATAGTGCTGGTCCTGACAGAAAAAAGGTCCCAACAGTTAATGATCTTAAGGGAACAAAACAATGTAAGAACAAAAAGCCATCACCAGGCCAGGAAAATAACTGAACCAGATTGGAAATGATGTATCAGTTGCAAAGACTCCTGTTTCAAAGATTCAAAGGTAAAGATTAGACTGAGGCACTTTCTTGAGCTGTTTTGCAGGATCCTTGAGCGCTCAACCACTAGATTAAGTGGAACCTTGAGAATAATGATGCTGACCTTAGCTGATCCTTAGGTGACTTCAGTCAACTAGAGCCTGGACTCAGTCAACCTTTGCCCCAGTTCTATGCTGAATTCTTCTCTGCTCAAGCCCCTTCATGAATATGCATGTACCCTTGCCCCTTCATGAATATTCATCCATCCTTAGCTCTAAACTTCCCCTGTTTTGTCATTGGAAGAGACACTGCTTAGGGGAATATCCCTTACTTGCTACAAGTAATAAATCCTTCCTTTGTTGCAGTGAAAAAAAACTAGTTAAAGTAGACTCTGTTAGAGCAAACTTCATTCTTCAAGCTCACTCAGCCACCCTCTCACAGATGCTTTTCTTTCTTGCTTAATTGCGCTTTGCAAACAATTGCCTTCTAGCTAAAACTGTACTACAGACCTGGTGTTTACTCTTCCAAGGAACTGCTCCCTAACGCTCCCTTCCTTTGTGAGCATTCTTCATTCCAGAAAGAAGGTCACAGAGTGATAACCTCAAGGACCACCAGAACTAGTCCAGGATGGAAGTGAAGAGAATGCAAGCTTGCATCTGTCCCAATCCTTACCTTTGGCCCTACTTTCCACTCCTAAACTATAAGACCCTACTTTACACTCCTAAACTACAAGACCCTACTTTCCACTCCTAAACTATAAGACCCCTTCCTCTTCTCTCTCAAGAGAAGGCCGTCTTTAGGGCATTAGCCTGCTATAGCCTCCTTTGTCTCCACGTTTCTTTTTTCTTTTCTTTTTTTTTTTGTTTTGTCTTTGTTTTTGCTTTTAGGGCTGCATCCGTGGCAAACAGAGGTTCCCAGGTGAGGTGTCCAATTGGAGCTACAGCTGCTGGCCTATGCCACAGCCACAGCAACTCTGGATCTGAGCAATGTCTGCAACCTACACTGCAGATCAGAGCAACACCAGATCCCTGACCCACTGAGTGAGGCCAGGGATCAAACCCGCATCCTCATGGATACTAGTCAATTTTGTTTCTGCTGAGCCATGACAGGAACTCCGCCTGTGTTTCTATTTGGCCAAGTTTCAGCAACACCTTCTCCTCTTTGGCTTGGTTGGGTCTTTTGGCTCAAACCTACCAAGAGGCGAACCCAGCTTTAGGGTAACAACAGTTCACTTATTAGAACTCTCAGAGTGTGGTACCCAGACCAGCAGCAGGAGCCACCTGGACACCTGTTAGAAACGATAGGGATGGATTAGGATAGTTATGTGGGTAGTTGTAGAAATCCCAGTAGGGGACCGTAGACAGAGAGAAAAACCTAAGGAACTTTGAGAGACCACTGAAAGTTAAAAATCCATAGACAGAGAGAGAAACCTAAGGAACTTTGAGAGACCACTATAAGTTAAAAATCACTCAAGAACATCTTGAAATGCCTCAGACTTGCTTAACTATAAAGCCATAAATAAAAGCCTGAGATATGCCTCAGGTCATTAAGTGAAAGATAAAATGAGGCCTGCATTCAAGTTCTACAAGATAATGGTCCTTAGCACCAAGGAGAGGAAGTATACAGAAACCTAAGATGATTCAACATATTTTAGCATATGTTACCACGCTTCTGCTGATTTGAATAAGCACCATGACAGTCCTAGTTTGACCTCATAGGGTCGAATACACTCTTACCCGATACAAAGGAGGAGCTAATGATATAAGTCTTACATCTACTTGAAGAATGAGGAAGAAAGCAGTCTTTTTCCCCCTCCCCACTCTCCTTAGATTATAAAAATGTAGCCCACCTAACCCTTGAGGCAGAACTTCTTTGCCTGCCTGCTTGCATCTCTTACAAGCACCCTATCTTAATAAATCTATTTCTTGCCTGTCACTTTGTCTCTTACCGAGTTCCTTCTGTGCTGAGACACGAAGAACCTGAACCTCAGTTCAAGTCCCAATCTGGCTTTTGGCAGGACTCGAGTCCTGGCATGTGGGTTCAAATCTCAGTCTGGGTTTAGCCTGGGTTTGAGTCAGAGGTGTTTTGGGTTTCAGAAATGCAGTCTCGCCCCCATCCCACACTCTCCAAGTCAGAAACTCTGGGGCTGGAGTTCAGCGACCTGCTTTAACCAACCCTTCCTATGATTCTGTGAGGGAACCACGGACTGGAACTGCCCACTTTGACTGAGCCTGATAAGAACTGCTTGCATGAGTTATCTCACAACAGGAAGCCCCAATAAGGAACATGGTGCTGCCCTGAAAACTAACCAGGAGAATTTGGGGTGGGCCAAAAGGAGGGAGGAGGAGGAGACGCCCATCCATAATATGTCCTGCCAACCTCCCAGAATCCTTGGGTGTAGAATCCATCCTGGCTGAGAGGTACACATGCCACCACCAGGAAGGACCCCGAGCCAGACCAAATATGGGCTAAGCAAGGCAACTGGTCAGTGAGAACACAGAAACTAACCCCGTTCCTTTAAACCTGAGACTGCAAGCCATGTAGCAGACCCTTTCTCTTGGGTTCTCTCCCCTGCTGCTCTCCGCCCAGGTACCCCTTCCCAAGAAAGTCTTCTGCCTTGTCAGCACGTGTATCTCCTTGGACAATTCATTTCCTAGTGTTAGACAAGAGCCCAGGCCCAGGCCCTGGAAGGGATCCCCTTCCTGCAACAATTCTGAAGCACACTTGGAGAGTCTGAAAACCACTGCTTCATATAGATCGCTGAAGTTCTCAAATAACAAAGAACCTTTCTATTCTATTGAACATCTCAATTTTTTTAAGGTTACCATTTCAGTAATATATGTGGCCCAAAAGAAGAATCAACTCTCTGATGACCTTGAAGGGGAACAGAATTTGTTACCCTAAAATAGGCCTCTTTGGCCTAAGGATTATTTTAGGCTGATTGTTTTTCAAAAACAGCAGACAGGAAAGAAGCTCTGAAAACCAAGTAAAAGTTACGCTTTTGTAAGAGAAAGTGACATTTATAAAGGGAATTTCCATTTGTAAGTGTGTCTCCCTCTCAGTACCTGCAAGAGGAGAAGGACCAAATCTACAGAAACTCTTATCACTGGAGAAGGTAACGACCTCAACCTGCACAGCAACCAGACCCTGGTTTACTGTGCTTGACTTAAAAACCTGGCTCTCTCCCACCCAACATCTTTTGCTTTCAGCTGGAGATGGTATTTAAGGTGATGGCTTGGGCCATTTCAGAGAATTACTCAGTTTTCCTGGGTACAGAGTTCTCCTTTGGGTACTGGAGGTATACATGTTATGAAATGTCTGTACTTTTATCCCATTAATCTCTCTTTTATTACAGGGGAGGGGGAAGATCTTAGCCAAGGACTGAAAAAGGGTAGAGGGAAAATTCTTTTTCTCCCCCACCAGCTCTCCCCGCATATGCATGGTATGCTTCAAGGCCAAATGGTGGGGTTCTGTCACCCCTATAGCTCAGCAGCAAAGTGTCATTTCAGGGACCGGAGGGTTAGTATTTGCCAGGGAGAGGGATAAGGGGACTAGAGAGACAGCGTAGAAAATACTTAATTCTCAGAAAACCTTTCCAAAGGGCCTTGGGCAGCTATGTAACCCAGTATTTTGTTAAAGACACGCTTGCCTAGAAGATGAATGAATTTTTTTACTTGGGTTTTAGGAAGGGAGGCCTTGACCTTTCCTACTCCATTTCATTATGAAAATTAAAGTTAAATAGCCTAATGGAGAAGAGGAGGGTTTATTTCATATTCAATAATTAAAGTCATCAAGGTGATCAGTTGAAACTGTGCTGTATTTTAGCAGCAAATGTGAAAAAGAACTGTTCTTCAGATTAAAGGGCCATTTTTATTACAAAGTAAGCATTTTGAAAAAAGACTTTTACAATTCAAAGGGCATCTCTCTTATCCCCTTGTGGCCACAAAAATGAGAGACTTGTCCTTTTGTTGTGAACAATTTCCAAGTGAAAGAGTCACAGCAGGGGTGAGAATAGCCGAACTCCAAAAGATCTTAGAAGATTGATTCATCTTTTGACATTTTGGTTGCTTGTATATTTATTAAAAATTATACATTTTAGTGGAATGGGTTTTAACAAATGTCAACCTCCAGCATTCTCACACTTTTTAAAAGCCAAGTTGACACATCAGCTGATTCTTTCCACCTCTATTCCTGGTACGGCCTGAAGACCGTTCACTCAGGACTCTGAGTGACTTTCGTCAAAGAGGATTTAATGTTTGACTTTCGTCAAAGAGGATTTAATGTTTTCTTCCATGTCACACTATTTATAGCGCATGCATTCTCCTCTCACAAATGAATGTTACTCATTTTCCATGTTTAATTTTGCTATTTTACATTTCATTAGAATTCTACAGTATTCATTTCTGGAAAACGTCTTATAAATCTCATAATGTTCTCTACTAACAGTCTTTAAATTAGCTATAATCAATAAAGAATTTACTCTCCTGAATTTTTGGTTGGATATATTCATCTGAAAAGGGTTCTTTTAATCTAAAAGTGACATTGGAAGTGCTAGGGAGGAAGAAATTTTCCTCCATCATTCTACAGTCTTCTGACTGGTCTAAGAATTAAATTGACATGAGACAAATTCGCAGGAGAATGTCAAACAATAGTTTAACAACACATATACTTGAGAGAGACTCAGGAAAAACTCAACTCACCAAAATAGTTGAAGCCTTCACCTTAAATATCACTTTTAGCTAAAGACAAAAGAGGATGTTGGAGGTAGTGATTTGGGACCTCAAAGCAGGAGAAGGCAACTGAGGGAGAGGAAAATGCAGTTTGGGAAAACAGATGTTTTCTGGGCCATAGGGAGACAAAAGGACAAAGAGAGGAATTTTAACAAATAGACTTTTCTAGGTCCCTCCGTGTTCACATATCTAGTTCATGCTATAGTATCTGTGGTGATGGCTCCTTTACTGGGACAGAGCCCCTCTATACATTCTTTACACAATTAGGGAAAAGATTTCTTCCTGAGTCTTTTGGGCCTTGATTGTTTTTGGCTTAAAATAATCCACATGCCAAAGAGATATATAAATATTTTTAATGACCACACCTGCTGCATATGGACGTTCCCAGGCCAGGGATTGAACCCCAGCTGCAGTGTGACCTACACCACAGCTGACAGCAACTCTGGATCCTTTCACCCACTACGCTGGGCCAGGGATTGAACCCAAGCCTTTACAGCAGCCTGGGCTTTTATAACCCACTGCACCACAGCAGGAACTCCCAAAGAAACACTTGGGGTTGGCAAAATTTTGCTCTCCTTCAAAAGTTTATGGTGTTCATATTGCTGTCATTTATACACAAAATGATCTTATTATTATTGGATCTCAAAAGATACAATTTATTTATTTACAATGTTTTTCATTACTTTGTTTTGTTTGTTTTCTGTTTGCGTCTTTGTTATCTGTGTGTTAATTGCCACCACTACCAGTGACTTGGAAATACTGGATGGGAGTTGCTGTGGCTGTGGCATAGGCCAGCAGCTGCAGCTCTGATTCAACCCCTAGCCTGAGAACATCCACACACCACAGGTGTGGCCCTAAAAAATATATAAAAAAATAAATGTAAAAATAAAAAGCTGGATGGGAGTCTGCCATGTAGTTCTTGGGTTCTACAGTGTAACAGAATAAACATAAAGGGTGGTAGCCTTAGTGATTTTACCAAGAAGTTCTAGTGTACGTAGCAGCAGGCAATAAAATGTTGTGGTTTGAAATCAGAGACTCTTGGGTTCTAATTTTAGTTCTACCTTTTACAAGAATTGAATGACAATGAGAAAAACACTAAATTTCCAGTGCATGGTATACAGTGAAAAATAAAATATTGCCTGCCATATCAGTAATTATAGCCACCTCCAAGGGTGAGCCAGTGAACCCTGAGGGAACTCAGGAAGGGAACAAAGAATACCTGCCATCTAGCAGCCATCAGACTGCAGCCACTCTGGAGGTGAACCATAAGGAAACTCAGGATGTGAAAACACAGGATACTGGCCCCTGATAACTGAACTACACACCAAAGGAATGATTTCAGTGAGTTCAGACCCTTGCATCTTCCCATGCATAGAAAAGTGCTAAATTCCTTAACTTGAGATACCTAGTTTTCTTTCATTAACAGTAATCTTTTGTTCCTACTTACTACCTGCCTTTTGGTTCAAAACTCCTATGTAACTTTGCTCCCCACCACCTTGCCTCCTCAGAGCAGGTTTCTCAAGGTTACTTGAGAGACTGCTTCCCAGGATTAAGTCTTCATTTTGCCCCAAATAAAACTTAATGCTCAACTTTTAGGTTGTGCATATTTTTTGGTAGTTGACAACAGCAAGGCCAATAGCAACTAAAAAAATAGTTTTAGAGTATTTGGCTAAGACAGGTCACCCACTGAACTGTAGAGTGATTCAGCTGATCTACCTAGCAAACGATTGTCCCATTTTTTCCCTCATCACTCAGAACTGCATTCTAGGTTAAAACTGGAAGAAAAATTACAAAGTTATCCTTCCCCAATTAGAAAGAACTATTGTTAAATCAAGAATATAGGGGAAGGAGTTCCTATTGTGGCTCAGCAGTAACAAACTCAACTAGTATCCACGAGGATGTGGGTTTGATTCTTGGTCCTGCTCAGCGGGTTAAGAATCTGACATTGCCGTGAGCTGTGGTATAGGTCACAGATGGCAACTGCAGCTCCAATTCAGCCCCTAGCCTGGGAACTTCTACATGTGGCAAGTGCAACCCTTTAAAAAAAAAAAAAAAAAAGCATGTAAGGGAAAGTCATGTTCCATTGTCAGAGGATGGTAGTCTCAGAACAGTGAGAATAGTTATTTCATTCAGTACCTTGAAAATCAATTTCTTTTATTTTTTTTTATCTTTTGTGTGTGTGTGTCTCTTTAGGGCCACACTTGTGGCACGTGGAGGTTTCCAGGCTAGGGGTCAAATCAGAGCTGTACCTGCTGGCCTATGCCACAGCCACAGCAACACCAGATCTGAGCCATGTCTGTGACCTACACCACAGCTCACGGCAACGCTGGACCCTTAACCCACTGAGCAACGCCAGGGATCAAACCTGTGTCCTCATGGACACTAGTCAGGTTCATTAACTGACGAGCCATGATGGGAACTCCTAGAATCAATTTCTTAAAGAAATGCACAAAAACTTTGGGTTTTGGGGGGGGGTTTGTTTTATTTTTATGGCCACACCCACAGCATATAGAAGTTCTGGGGCCAGAGATACGGGCCAGGGATTGAACCCATGGTCCTGCAGCAATCCAAGTTGCTGCAGTATGATTCTTAACTCACTGTACCACAGTGGGAACTCCTAAAAAAATTTGTTTTTAAATTAACACAGCACTGTGGTTGCAGATGTTTTAAAGCCACAATACAAATTTCTTGAAAGAGAAAAAGTTAAGGAGAAGAAAAATTAAGTAAACAGAAAAGGAATAAGGAAGAGAGGAGGGAAGGAAAAACAGTGAAGGAGGAAACCAAGTGATGTCCTTGATAAAAAGGAACTTTGATTATAGTCATAATTTAAAGAAAACTAATGTTTACCAAAAAATAACAAGCCAAGAACTCGCATTGGAAGATTAACTATGTATACTGTCAGAGTAAAGGTTCTGAAAGGTCCTGCAATAAAGAATATATACAATGAAATATTACTCAGCTATAAAAAAAAAAGAATGAAATAATGCCATTTGCAGCAACATGGATGGACCTAGAGATTATCATACTAGGTGAAATTAGTCAGACAGTGAAAGACCAACATCCTATGCTATCACTTACACGTGGGATCTAACAAAAGGGTACAAATGAACCTATTTTCAGAACAGGAACAGATTCACAGATTTGAAAACAAAGTTATGATTAACTTTGTTCACCAAAGGGGACAGGTGGGGGTGGGGGTAGGGATGGATGGCGGTTTGGGACTGACATATGCACACCAAGACATATGGAATGACTGGCCAATGGGGACCTCCTGTATAGCACAGAAACTCTACCCAGTATTCTGTGATAATCTATGTGGGAAAAGAATCTGAAAGAGAATGGATGTGTGTGTATGTATCACTGAATCACTATGCGGTGCAGCAGAAGTTATCACGATATTGTAAATCAACTTTATTTCAATAAAACTTTTTTTAAAAATGAAAAAAAAAAAGAATATTGTACAATTTTTTATTTTGGCTGCACCCATGGCCATGTGGAAGTTCCTGGGCCAGGGACTGAATCCAAGCCACTGGAGTAGCGAAGCCGGATCCTTAACCCACTGTACCACAAGGGAATTTTTGGATTGTTTTTGTTTTTGTTTTCTTTTTTCTTTCTAAGGCTACACCAGTGGCATATGGAAGTTCTTGGGCTAGGGGTCAAATCAAAGCTGCAGTGACAACCTACAACATAGCCATGGCAACACTAGATCCAAGCCACATCCAAGAACTAAGCTGCAGCTTGGGACAACTCTGGATCCTTAACCCACTGAGTGAGGCCAGGGATAGAACCTGCACCCTCAGGGACACTGTGTTGGGTCCTTAACCCACTGAGCCACAACGGAAACTCCTCTCAGATTGTTTTGACCTAGGATTTCCAAAACTTCTTTAATCGTGGAACCCTTTTTTCTTTGCTGAGCTAGCTTTCTAAATAAGGTAATTTGTAGACTGCTGATCTTAGCTAATCACTGGGCATATCTGAAAACTTGGGACCATATCTTTAAATATCTGAGTTCCCAGAGCTCTTTCATACTCAGGGCCCCATTATCCATCTTCATATATTAGAGCCCAAAGAGCCTCTATGCTATTGACTGATTATGCGAGATACTTAGACAGTGTTGTTTACATGGTCCCTGTTCTACTCATTAAAATCTCTAGTTATCCTAAAATATCTTTCCTAATCCTCCTGAATAAAATTAATGCCATCCTCTAGAATCCCACAGTACTGTAGAGTTTTGACTCTATTGCAGAATTTGACTCCTGAAATTTTCTTTATAGAATTAGATCGTAAGCATACATATTAAATAAAATAATACAGCTCATATCATACTGCCTTGTATAATTACATATAATTTGCCTCCAAAACCAGGTTTGAAATCCTCTTGAATCTTTGAAGCTTCCATTAAATTCTACAGAATGCTTTACATAGAAGAGGCACTCATTCAAGTATATTTCCCATTTGAATTAAATGATGACCTAGAATTGCCACAGATCCTTTGAAGCTAGTTTAAGAAAGAGGAAATTGAGTTTGTTTCCAGCATTCCCTTCATCCTCCGTCCAGACCCACACTTACTAGATTAAACTTAAGACAAGAAGATAAAACAAGATATTTTACCCTCTAACATTAACATATCATGGAAAAAAACTCATCCATATTTTAATGATTTCTGAGAACTAGGTCATATGCTCCGTATTACCACATAATCTGGGCATTTCAATATAGCCAGTAAAGATTGCAGTGCAGCTAACAAATGCATGCAAATAAATGTAAAAATGAGTGCACATAATTCAAATCCAAAATACATTAAGAGTGGGTTTTATTGGCCTGTACCATCAGGAGAATTTTCTTTCCACTTAGTTTACTTGCATTTGCACAGCTTTAGGGAAATGAATCTACAGACAAATGCTTTACTTTAAATCGAGCCATGGAGGGAATTCTATATTTCTCATTTATTTCCTCTATTGTCTTAAATTCCATTTCAGAAAAAGTATTTCTCAATAAACTAGAGTTAAAATTTTGGTGTGATGGGATTGAACGAAAGAGTTCTTAAACTCCAAAGCCTTCCAACAGACATAAATCCCAGGAACAGAACTCTCCTAACTTCTTAAACAATTTTTTGTTTTTATGATAATAACATGTATTGTTTTCTTTCTAATTGTATAAGTATTCTTGTACAAGAATGAAAAGTATACAGGCACACCTCACTTTACTGCACTTTACCACACTTTGCAGATATTAATTTTTTGTTGTTGTTGTTTGTTTTTACAAACTGGAGGTCTGTGGCAACCCTGAATCAAGCAAGTCTGTGGGAACCATTTTTCCAACAGCATGTGTTCATTTCATGTCTGGTCACATTTTGATAATTCTCACAGTATTTCAAAAATGTTCATTGCTGTTATCACTGATCTTTGATCAGTGATCTTAGATGCTGCTATTGCAAAAAGGTTACGACTTTCTGAAGGCTCAGATGATGGTTAAGTTTTTTTTAGCAATAAGCTGTTTTTTAATTGACATGTCCATTCTTTTTCTCGGTTTTTCTTTTTTTTAGAGCCGCACCTGCAGCATATGGAAGTTCCCAGGCTAGGGGTCGAATCGGAGCTGTAGCTGCGGACCTACACCACAGCCACAGCAACACAGGATCCGAGCCACTTCTGTGACCTACACCACATCTCACAGCAACACTGGATCCCCGACCCACTGAGCGAGACCAGGGATGGTACCTGCATCCTCGTGGCTACTAGTCAGATTTGTTTCCACTGAGCCACAACGGGAACTCCCAGGTCCATTCTTTTTGACATGATGCTATTGTACACATAATAGACTACAGCAGAATATAAACATAACCTTTATATATACCGGGAAACAAAAAAATATGTGACTTGCTTCATGGCAATATTCACTTTATGAGGTGGTCTGTAACTCAGCCCACTACACCTGAGATGTGCCATCCACATTGCCATCCAGGATGTCTTTCTTCCACAGGCTCAGGGAAAATAACGTGAACGACACATTTATTGCTGATGAGAGTTCTCATTTATCAGGAACTGTGTTCTTTATGTGAATTAGTTCGTTTACTCTTCACAGCAATCATACCAAGCAGGTACTATTACTATCCCCATTTCTAAAAACAATTTTTTCAGAAGTATAGTTGATTTAAAATTTTATATTTGTTTCTGGTGTACATCAAAATGATTCCATTATATATTATATTTTTTCATTTTTTTTCCATTTGGGCTTCTTATAGGACATTAAATATAGGTCCCTGTGCTACACAGTAGGACCTTTTGTTTATTTTATATGTAATAGTTTGTATCTGTTAATCCCAAACTCCTAATTTATCCCTCCCCCACCTCCTTTCTCTTTTTTCTATGTCTGTGAGTCTGTTTCTGTTATTTCTGTAAATAAGCCTGTTTGTTCCGTATTTTTTTTTTGTCTTTTCGTCTTTTCTAGGGCTGCACCCGCGGCATATGGAGGTTCCCAGGCTAGGGTTCTAATCGGAGCTGTAGTCGCCGGCCTACACCACAGCCACAGCAACGTGGGATCTGAGCCAAGTCTGCAACCTACACAACAGCTCACAGTAATGCCGGATCCTTAACCCACTGAGCGAGGCCAGGGATCAAACCTGCATCCTCATGGTTCCTAGTCGGATTCGTTAACCACTGAGCCACGACGGGAACTCCTGTTCCGTATTTTAGATTCTGCATATAAGCAAGATCATTTTGTCTTTCTCTGTTTGACTTATTTCACTTAGTATGATGATAATCTCTAAGTCCATCTTTGTCACTGCCAACGGTATTATTTCATTCTTTTTTTTTTTTTTGGCCAAATAACATTCCATTGTATATATGCACCACATCTTTTTATCTATTCCTCTATCAATAGACATTTTGGTTGCTTCTATGTCTTGACTACTGTAAGTAGTGCTGTAATGAATATTGGGGTGTATGTATCTTTTCAAATTATAGTTTCCTCTGGATAGACGCCCAGGAGTGAGATTGCAGGATCATATGTCAACCCTATTTTTCATTTTTTAAGGAAACTCCATACTATCCTATATTATAGATGAAAAAATTGAGATACAGAAGGTTAATTAACCTGCCCTGGATTAAACAGTTAGTGAGTGACAGAAATAGTAGTTGAACCCAAGAAGTCTGGCTCCAGAATAAATGTTTTCGATCACTACACTACACAACTTCTTTTGAAAGCATGAGCAAGAAAGTCAGTCATCTGAAATCCCAGCATGGAGAGATGAGGTAACTAATATCTTGTTAGCTATTCTTTCAAGCACATCTTTAGATATATTTTCAGTTCCATGATGGCCTCTTCGATCACCTGCCTGGCACCTTGACTTCTCTTTCCAAGCAGTAACTCCTCGAGGGCATCAGGTAACTTAGGATTCCAAGAGGAAGTGTCCAAAAGAAGAAAGCAGGGGCTGTCATCCTCTTTTGCCCTAACCCTGGAAAATGGTGGAACTTCTATTCTGCTATGTTCTTTCGGTCAAGGCAGTCATAGAGCCTATCCAGACAAAAGGGGAGGGTTGCCTAATGCCCACGTCTTGATGGGAGGGGTGTCAAGAAATTCTTGGTCTTTTATCTGCCACACCACAATTAGTATATTTTAAGCACTCTTTCAAGTGTATCTTTAGACACATAGTTACATATACTGTACATTTTAAAAAAATGGAATTAGGGTGACATATGTTATTTTGGGGGACTCATTTCTTTAAATGGTTTACTTTGCTCCTCCCAAATGCTTGCCTCCTCTCCCCAGCCAGGAACCGATGTTTACAAGCTTTCTTCAGCCAGCCAGGTGACCAATGTTAAAATCCCTTTCCACAGTCATATAATTGCACGTTCTACACACATATATGCGCGCGCGTGCACACACACACACACACACACACACCTCATTTAGTCATTTTAAAAGTTGACAAAGACTTTCCTTAACTAAAGTTCAGTTAGGCTCCTCTAAGCCTTCTTCTCAACTAGGATTTTACTGTGCGCTTCAGGGTCCATCTTGTTGAAGCTGTACCACCCTGTTTTAGCAAGGATGCTGCCTGGTCAGCTCAGAACAGATCCACACACTTGATATCTGATCACTGCAACGTATAATCAAATTCTTCCTCTCTCATCTCGCATGTCTGATCACTCTGACCTGCCTTCAGCAAGAATCCTGTGACGTTAGTTTAGCCAATATCCCCTCCCCTTTACACCAAAAGTTTCCTCTTAGTTTTCCATCCACTGACCTCCCAACCTGCTCCTTAGCGATAAATTCCCACTTGTTCATGCTGTATTCAAAACTGAACCTAGTTCTACACCAAGGTCTCTTCCTCCCTATGGCAATAGTTCCTGAATGAAATGTGTTTTTACTGCTTTAACTACTGTCCAGCTCTGGATTTTCTTTAACACAATACACTGGAAATCACACCAAGTTGCATGGAAAGACGTTAACATCCTTTTTATTGGATGTACATCTATGCTATTAATCTCTCGAGATGGATTCAACCATTCCCTCTAAAGACAGAAAGTGATATCCAAGAAAATTATGAAAAGGGAAATGCTGATGGGAGAAAACAAAATGGTGAGTGAAACACATACATTTACTTCTTCTCTTTCCTAAAGGCTTACTAAAATGATTTCACAGGAAATTTATTCTATATCACAAACCCACAATGACAGGGAGAATGGAAGAGTGCGTGGTAGCAAAATTTTGGAAGCTAGAAAGTAGATGGATGTTTTGTGAATCATGTATCAGACCTGAGAAAATAAAATCCTGTCGGTATTGAGAAAAGCCAAGAACAAACCAATTTATGCTATAAAATCCCCCAAAGGCTCAGAACTGATGAGAACACGTATCTCTGGAAGAAGAGCTGAAGGGGAGATGGAAGTAGATTGATTGCAAGTCCATTTGAGAAACAGGGGAGGTGACATCAAGAGGGCAAAGTAAGCCATTTCCAAATTAAGTCCCCTTCCCAAGAAGACCAACTACCAAGTACCCGTGGACTAGACACCATCATAAAAATCCCCCAGCCTGGGGGTGAGGCTGAAGAACCTCCATTAATGACAGAGATCAAGAGGGACCACAGAGCAGGGTAAGAGGAGCAATGCACAGCACCCAGAGGGCCCCAAGCCTAGGGCCTCTCCAGGGGGAAAGGAAGCCCAAGGTGGGGGTGCAGCTGCCCCAGAGCTGAGGGGCGCTTCCCACTCGGGTCTCGCCTCGCAAGGCTCACTGGGACCATCTGCAAGGTTAGCCCTCTGGGGATCAGATAGAGGCAGAGAAGGGGAGTGGGGCTCACAGCAACCAGCACTCAGATCCTGGAGGACCACATCTCACTTGGCAGCCACCCCTGAGCCAAGACCCCAGACAGCAACTCTACCCATTGGCCAAGCAGAACCTGTGGCCCCATCTGACCAGGAAGCTTGGTTGACAATTCTGTCTGACTTGGGTCCCCAGCCAATGGGCTGTGCCTGTCGTGAAGCCCGTTCTATGGTCCTGCTTCTGTCAGGAAGCAAATTCCCTGCCCCTTCCCAATGGCTGAGCCTCACCTCAGTTCAACCTGACGATGAAGTCTAGCCAGACAACATGGGCAGTTGTGAAGTGCATCCTGCCGCCCCATCCAGGCTGGAGACCCAGCCGGCAGACTTACCCAATTGCTGAGCAGAGCTTCTGGCCCCACATGACCAGGGAGCCTGATCAGAGATACTGAGCTGCCTCCAAGCCCAGTTTATAGCCCTGCCTGATTGCTGACACAGCCTGCAGCCTCACCAGGCAGGGGCACCCCGAGGGGCTCCACCCAATCACAGAGCATGGCCTTCGGCCCCAGGTGACCAGGAAGCCCAGGGAGTAACCCAGCCCAAGTGACCAGAGGGTAAAGTCTCTAACTGACCCAATTAAAAGATACAGCAGGAGGCCCTGCCCACCCAGAGAACTCAACCAACAACAGAGCACAGCCAGCAGGCTACCTGATTACAAAGCCCAGCCTACAGTCAGATCCAGCAACCCCACTTCTGGGTATAGATTTGAAAGGGGAAAAAAAAAATCACTGTCTCTTGAAGGGATGTCTACACTCCCCCCCCCCACTCACTGCATCATCACTTCAAGACATGTGAACAACCTAAGTGTCCCTGGATGGATTAGTAAAGAAAATATAGTATCCTACACAAGGGACTACTATTCAGTCATAAAAAAGAAGGAAATTCTGCTATTTACGGCAACAGAGATGGACCCTGAGGGCATGATACTAAGTGAAATAAGTCAAACAGAGAGAAAAACAAATGCAGTATGACATCACTGATATGTGGAATCTTGAAAAAAACAAACTCATAGAAACAGAATAGACTGGTGGTTCCCAGGACTAGGAGCTCTGGAGGATGTAACAGGCAGCGCGGTGACTAGACTTAACAGGATTGCACCTTACAGAGTGCCCATTGTGGCTCATCAGGTTATGAATCTGACTAGTATCCACGAGGATGTGGGTTCACTCCTTGGCCTTGCTCAGTGGGTTAAGGATCCGGCATTGCCATGAGCTGTGGGGTAGGTTGCAGATGCAGCTCGGATCCAGTGTTGCTGTGGCTGTGGTGTAGGCCAGCAGCTGTAGCTCCAATTCAACCCCTAGACTGGGAACCTCCAAATGCTGAGGGTGCAGCCCTAAAAAGACAAAAAGAAAAAAAAAAGTTCTCATCACAAAGAAAAAAGCTACCTATGTGAGGTGAAGGATATGTTAACTAGCCTTAGTGTGATCACCATTTTAAAATGCATATGTGGAATTTCTGTTGTGGCACAGAAGAAACGAATCCGACTAGGAACCAGGAGGTTGCGGGTTCAATCTCTGGCCTCGCTCAGTGGGTTAAGGATCTGGCGTTGCCGTGAGCTGTGGTGTAGCTCGCAGACTTGGCTTGGACCCTGCGTTGCTGTGGCTGTGGTGTAGGCCAGCAGCCGTAGCTCTGATTAGACCCCTAGCCTGGGAGCCTCCATAGACCACAGGTGTGGCCCTAAAAAGCAAAAATAAAATAAAATGCATACGTATATGAAATCAGCACCTCGTACAACTTGCACAGAACTTACACAATGTTACATGGCTACTATACCTCAATAAAGATGAGGAGAAAAAGGAAAAAGATCTCACCTCGAATCAGGACAGGCAGGAAGCTTCCCTCCTCCCATCCTGGCAGAAGACCGGAGGTTTAGTATCTACAGAAGGGGGAACAAAAGATGTGGCAATTACCGCTCTGTGTTAACCAAAATCAGTTTCCTTTTCCTTCTGGACACAGCTAGCCTACCTTCCCCTGCAGTGAGACACGCCTGTGTGCCTGAGTTCTAGCCGTGGGTGAGGGTGGTGTGCTTCTTCCATTAAAACCTCCCCATGTTTTCCCCTCTCGGCCAACCAGATGCAACAGATCCAGCCTCAATTCTGAGGCCACAGAATTGAAATAACCTGGCTCCCTAAATAGGCCAAGAGAAAGACAAATATTGGATGATGTTATTTATATGCGGAAGCAAAAAAAAAAAAAAAAAACTGAACTCAAAGATGCAGCACCTGGAGTGAGGGTTACCAGGCCTGGGCGGGCGTGGGGGTGGGGTACTGCTGGGGGAATGAGGAGAAGTTGGTCAAAGGCTACAAACTTACAGTGAAAAGGGTGAATAAGTTCTGAGTGCAATAAGGTAGCCTGGCTTTCTCTTGAACTCTTTTCTTTTCCTTTTTTTTAGGGTTGTACCTGCGGCATGTAGACGTTCCCAGGATAGGGGTCGAATTGGAGCTAGAGCTGCCAGCCGACGCCACAGCCACAGCAACACGAGATCCAAGCTGCGTCTGCAACCTACACCTCGGCTCACGGCAACACCGAATCCTTAACCCACTGAAGGAGGCCAGGGATCGAACCAGCATCCTCGTGGATCCTAGTTGGATTCATTAACTGCTGAGCTACGGAAGGAACTCCCTCTCTTGAACTCTTCTGAACGGCAAAAATCTGCTTTAGACTTTCCTGAATTTAAAGCAAAGGCAAGATTTCTGAGAGGGCAGTGCCATTCAGGCAGGGTCAGTGCTCACACTTTTGCTCCAGGGCTTCATCCGCGTCACTTTTATGCCCCTCCCCACGTGGGACTGCAATTTCTCTAATTGCAGGCCAGCTTTTTCCCACTCACCTCCTCAAGGGAAGGGAAGAAAAGACAGTGATATAGGAAAATGTCCCTTTGTTTCTCAACACGCGGACACAGATGGAATGGAGGAGTTCAGAGCAAAAGGCCAGGTTTTTCTCAAGTGGCTACTGTCGAAAAGCACAAGGCTGTATCCATGTGGCTGTGTTGGATGGATAAATTGTGGTCTAAATAAATAAACACCTTGGCTCCCTAAATAACCACATAGAAAGCTACCTGCTCAACATCACATCAGACTTTGGGTGAGCAAAGTATCAACTTTTACAGGGTTCAATCATTAGGATTTGGAGCATGTTATAACAACTAATGTTCTTTACTAGGATAAAGAATAACTTACACAGAACCTATTACTCTGAAGTGGGTTTGATTTCTGGCCCCACTCGTGGGTTAAGGATCCGGTGTTGCCGTGAGCTGCGGTGTAGGTCAAAGATGCGGCTCATATCCCCAGTTTCTGTGGCTGTGGTGTAGGCCGGCATCTGTAGCTCTGATTGGACCCCTAGCCTGGTAACTTCCATGTGCCATGAGTGCAGCCTTAAAAAGCAAAAAGAAAAAAGACAAAAAAAAAAAAAAAAAGAATTATGTGGCAGGGGTGGGGAGGTGGGGAGAATCTATGTATGTAATAACCAGCATATGGAAAGTACTGAAAGTATATAGATTGAAATTGATCAAAATTTTGGCAGAATTGCCAAAGAAATCGTGAGGCTGGTTTGGAAAAATCTTGGCACAAACCGAAGATACATACACTCCCCGAAAAGGGCTTACTCAGCGAAGTCTGACATGATCTTAATGGGTACCAGATGAGAAGAACCTCCCAGAAGGAGACTTGGGGGCCATGAGGAACAATGACCAAGGAAATTCCTCTCTGAAAGCAGAATCAGGGCCAGACAAAGAACTTCTGCCACCCCCAGGTGAGGAAGCCTTTAGAAAGCTTGCTTAATGGGATTTTAGAATCTATAGACCAGAGACTGCTGTAAGTCTCCCATCCTTTTCTTTCACCAATTTGTAAACTTTTTTTTTTCCAACCACCCCACAGCATATGGAGTTGCTGGGTCAGGGATCAGATCTGAGCAGCAGGTGGCAATCCGAGACCTTTTGACCCCACTGGGCAGGGCTGGGAATCAAACCTGCATCTTGATGTGGCAGAGATGCTGCTGATACCATTGCGCCACAACGGGAATTCCTAAACATGCTGATTTACAATGTTGTATTAATTTCTGTTGTACAGCAAAGTGACCCCGTTTTATATGTATCAAAATATCTATTTTTTTCTTTCTTTTAAGGGCCACACCTGCAGCATATGGAAGTTCCAAGCTAGGGCTTGAATCAGAGCTGCAGCTGCCGGCCTATACCACAGCCACAGCAACACAGGATCCAAGCCGCATCTGCAACCCACTCCAAAGCTTGGGTCAACACCAGATCCTTAAGCCACTGAGGGAGGCCAGGGATCAAACCCGCGTCCTCACAGATACTAGTCAGATTCCTAACCCACTGAGCCACAATGGGAACTCCAATATATTCTGTTCCAATTATGGTTTATCACAGGATATTGAATATAGTTCCCTGTGCTATACAGTAGGACCTTGTTGTTTATCCATCCTCTATAGAATAGTTTGCCTCTGCTAATCCCAAACTCCCATCCTTCCTTCCCCCTTGGCAACCACAAGTCTGTTTCCCAATAGAGTTTTCTTTGTGTTTTTCCTGTCCCTGCTCCACCATCACTAAATGGGTGGGAAGAGCAGTTAACTTTTCTTCCTTGTTCACACGTCAATAGATCACAAGTAGTCACACCCAGCCCCCATAAAAGGATAGCGTATCACCCAGAAATAGCAAACTTGGAACTGGATGCGGTGACCAGATGGGTTGTCTGCCTTGGGTGGTACGTTCCATACATGGGAGGAATGTGAGACAGATCCTAAGTGCCAGCAGAGCAGACAATCTCAAAAGTCTCTTGAATGTTCATGAAACCTTCCTGGGCACGAGCCAGACTACATCTTCCCAGCTTGCTTTCCATTTGGGTGTGATGGTACATAACTGAGTTTGGCCAACAGGATACAATGCCACACTGCATTCCAGTTCTAGGTCTGGCCCGCTAAACACTCCCAAGGTGACTCCCCCTCTCTTTTCCTACCTGCCGCCCGAGTCAGAGATCCAGAGGATGATTCCCAGGCTCTGGGGAAAGGGCAGAGCCACAAGATCTGAGGGCAAACAGCCTGGGTCCCGGTAGGCCTGTGAAAGGAGAATAAGGAACGCAGTGAGGAGGGGACCACTAGCAAAAGTTGGGAAATTTTTCCAGAACCAAGGGCTATAACCTCTATCAAAGCAAACATTGCACTGGGAAAAATTAAACAGGCAAAGAAGATTTCAGCCAAGGCTATCTCAGTAGGGAAAAAGAGGCCAAAACCACGTCTAGCTCAGCTCCACTGAAAAGCAGCCTCAGAAACCACGCCGAGGAGGTGAAGGGGGAAGCTAGGATACAGGAGTTTTTACAACAAGGGGGAGGTGGTAGGAATAAAAGATTTACACATAGCCAGATTGACAGAAGATCTACAGAAAACCCTTTCTATGGTGTCACTTAAAGGTCTGAGCTTACTGGAATCGCTGCTTTGATATGCTTTCCTGAGTTCTCTCAAGGCTCATTGGTCCACCCTTGGGAGTGGCTGTTCTCACAGATGACCGTGACATCTTTTGTCTCGCCCATGAACTACAGCCCAGGAGGCAGCATTTCAGAGTGATCTGAAAGGGGGGGGACATCAAGACCTAAGTCATAAGGCGAAGGGGGAGGTGCACGGCACCCTGCACACGTTTTACAGAAGTTCGCTGCTGGGCTCTTGAAGGTGACCACTAGTCACAGACATTAGTCACCACTGACGGATTTTAGTGTTTTTCTAGACATCAGGAGATGCAAGAATTGGGCTCATAAAATCTTTTCCTAAAAAATATCTACCTGAAGACCTGCTCTTCCAGTTTTCCCAGAGCACAGAGTGCCTCAGTCCTGATCTCCATCCTGAGCTCCACTCAGGGGGAGCTGCGGGTCAGCAGCTGCAGTGGCTCATGTTTTACTCCACGCAGAGCCTGACGGCCAGTGTCAAACTTCAGTTCACAAATGGATGGGAAAAGTTTTAAGAGCTGAGGGGCTTTAAAGCCACTTGTGTTTGCTAAAACACAAGGGAAAGATAAACTTTCTTGGTTTTGTTTTTTGGGTTTTTTTTTTTTTTTTTTTTTTTTTGCTTTTTAGGGCCGCACCCACAGCATATGGAGGTTCCCAGGCTAGGGGTCAAAGCAGAGCTGTAGCCGTCAGCCTACACCACAGCCACAGCAATGCGGCATCTGAGCTTTGCCTGCAAACTACACCACAGCTCTCGGCAATGCTGGATCCTTAACCCACTGAGTGAGGCCAGGGATCGAACCTGCGTCCTCATGGATGCTAGTCAGATTTGTTAACCACTGAGCCATGAGGGGAACTCCAAACTTTTTTGTACCTTTAGGACAGGAGGTAGTTTCATAATGTGGAGCAAGCCATCTACCAAAGGCAATCTCCCCACCTCCCACAGAGAATGGAAACAGGGACAATCTTCCTTGATGGTGACACTTCAAAGGAGTGGTTCCAGGTCCTTGAGAAAGACAAACCTGGGATATAAAACTGGCAAGAGGCTTTTAAAAAGAAGTACATCTCAAAGGAGCATTGATTAAATTTACAACTGCAAGTCCTCTCAAGTAAATTTTCTAAGGGTGAGCAGAGGCCTGGAGTCCCAGAAGCCAGTTTCACTAAAGTTTAGTCAATTGACTGTTGCAAATGTCCAACAAATTCCTAGGACACTGGACGAAAATAGGCCTACAAAAAGGTATATGATAGCAAAACTTCAGAATACTGGAAGTCATCAAAGACCAAATTTCTACTGAGGAAAAGCAGGTCATTTATAAAACATAAGTAATTTGGCTGACTCCGACTTCTCAAAGCAATACTGAAAGCAAGAATACAAAGAGAACATTCTGAAGGAAAATAATGTCCAACCTAGAATTCTATAAACTGCCAAGCTATCACTCAGGTGTCTAGATAAAATTAAGATTTTCATACAATTAAAAATGTCAACTGGTCTCTCAATTTCTCTTTTTATGAATCTGTTGAAAGGCACATTTGACCTTAAGCAAGCAGTTAACCAAGAAAAAAGAAACAAGAATTTGGGAGTTCCCATCATGGCTCAGCAGTAATGAACCTGACTAGTATCCATGAGGATCCAAGTTCAATCCCTAGCCTCACTCAGTGCATTAAGGATCCAGCGCTGCCGCAAGCTGTAGTGTCGGTCACAGATGTGGCTCAGATCCCTCATTGCTCCAACTGTGGTGTAGCTCCGATTCAACCCCTAGCCTGGGAATTTCCATATGCCTCATGTGTAGCCCTAAAAAGCAAAACAAATTAATAAATTAATTTTTTAAAAAGTAAGAATCCTAGATTTCTTAGGATACAAGAAAGAGGATATTGAACAGAGGAAAGAGAATAAAAGAAGCTTCAGGCGACGGTTAAGGAAGATGTCAGGAAAACACTTCGCATCAGGACTAGGGGGCAATCAGTCCAGGCTGGAGCCACCAGAAAATGTTTAGATCCTTCAAAATTAACAGAATACCACATGTATCAGAACATCTTGGGAGGAGATGGAGAAAACTGTTGCCAAGTTTGGAAGTGAACTCATGGTAAGTATATTAAAAACTGAGTAAGCAACCAACAAAAATCAGATCACTATTATTATTTTTTTTATGGCCTTACCCAAGGGATATGGAAATTCCCAGGCCAGGGATTGAATTCTAGCTGCAGGTGTGCAGCTGCAGCAGCCCCTGAGCTGCACCAGACAGGGGTCAAGTCCAAGCCGCCACAGCAACCCCAGCCACTGCAGTTATATTCTTAACCCACTGCCTCACAGCAGAAACTCCCAGGTCACTATTATTAATCCCTGGGAAAATTAAAAGTTGCATAAGAAAGGAAAAACAGGAGTTCCCTGGTGGGCTAGTGGTTAAGGATCTGGCATTGTCACTGCTGTGGTGTGGGTTCGATCCCTGGCCAGAGAACTTCCCCTTGCTGAAGGCATAGGCAAAAAAAAAAAAAAAAAAAAAAGGAAGAAGAAGAAAGAAAGGAGAAATAATCACAGCATACTAAATACCTCAGCTGTGAATAGGATTGTGCACTTATAATAACACGATTAGTGAACATTTATCTAACCGGTATTAGAGTTTACATCTACACTGAGGAAATGAGGGATAGAGAAGGTCCAGGTGTGGTGGAAATCAGAGACAGAGGAGCTCAATCCTCATTTATCACGATGGGCTATCTATGTAAAAGTCAACATAAAATAGTAATCTTTAAATTATTTAATTATTGCCTCTGAAAGGAGGCAGAAGAGCCATCAAGGACAGTTGGTTTTTGAAGGGGTTAAAAAAATAAAGTCTTATAAAGCTATTTAATCTTTTAAGTGTGTACATCTACAGCTTTATAAACCCAAAACTTTAAAAGAGAATGAAAGAAGAGTGAGAGAGGATTTTCCACATCAGATATTAAAACATGCTGTGATGCCACCATAGTTAAATCAATTAGTCATTGGCAATGGTAAGAGACAGAGAGTGAAACACAAAAAAGCTAAACCCAAATAGACCCCACTATACATGGGGATTTAGTTATGGAAAAGGTGATTATATTTAAATTCTGTAGGAAAAGAATAGGCTGTCACAAATGGCCACTCATCTGAAAGAAAATAAAATTATACCTGCGCCTCCCAAAATGCATAAAAACTAATTCAAGATGGATTAAAGACATAAACATACGATTAAATGATTTTTAAAACTTGAGAAAAACCTAAAATACTATGTGTATAACTATAAATAAGCTTGTTAAGAGAAGAGATAAAATTATTTGACTTTATTTAAAAAAGTGTTATATGGCAAAGGAAACCCTAAAAATCAGTAAAGAAATAACAAGTAATTTTGAAGTGTGATTGAACTTTTGAGTAGAAAAAAAATTTTTTAAGTAGCTATATTATTGAGAGAGAGAAAGAGAGAGAGAAAGGGGGAGCGTGTGTGTGTGTATGTGTGTGTGTGTGTGTGTGTGTGTGTGTTTTCAGATTAGCAATTTTCTTATTTAGTAAAGCCTACCGTTAGTGCAGCTGCCAGCAGAAGGCATAGCTAGCAGAAACGTGAGCTGACAAGAGTATTTTTAAGAATCAATCTGTCAATATCAATTACACTTAAAATATACAAAAATCAAAAAAGGAAACAACCACAAAATTCACCCAGCCTCAGGCCCGGGACTGAACCTGTACCCTGGCACTGCAGAGACACTAGGATTCCCTTGCCACAGAGGGAACTGCTAGAGGGCTTTTTTTTTTTTAATGGTACCGCTAATGAAAATGGCTATTTCAATAGGTTAAACCACAAAAACTGAATCAGTACACTCTGTTCCATTTAAAGACTATCCTCGAGTTATCAAAAAAGCTAGTATTTCCCTTCCTTCTCCTTCTTTACGACCTCTCTTGATTTCATGCATCCAAAGACTTTCAAATCTCTGAACATCATGTCAGCAAAATTCTCGGAACCCACAGAGACAGCCACATGTCCACAACAATGCATCACGTTCCTCACGCACCACTATTTCCCATTAGACCACACCTCCTTTTAATAAGCTACTGCTTTGAGATTCCAGGAAACTGAGTAATGACTACATGATTAAAAATCAACAATATATATCTATCGTAATTCTATTCACATGCACCAATAGCTATCAAACTGTCTTATTCTCTGAAGAAGAAAGAAAATCAAGAAGAAAATCAAGTTACTACTATTCAGATTTGGGAGCTTACTGAGAAATAAGTCTCTGAAAGGTTATATCATAAGATATTAGCAAGCATCTTTTTTTTTTTTTAGGGCCACACCTGCAGCATATGGAGGTTCCCAGGCTAGGGGTCAAACTGGAGCTGCTGCTGCCGGCCTACACCACAGCTCGCAGCAACACTGGATCCTTAACCCACTGAGCGAGGCCAGGGATCGGACCTGCAACCTCATGGTTCCTAGTTGGATTTGTTAACCACTCCGATAACAGCAAGCACCTTGAAGAGGCCACACTTCTCTCACTATGGGGAGAAACCAGGTGACATGTAGCCTTTCTAGGGAAGAGGTGCACTGACTGCACCATGAACTTGAGGGCCATGGACTAAGACGCCAGGTAAGTTGTCCTTTGGACTTAAAGCTACAAGACCTTCCTCTAGTCCATAAGACATTATATTTCATCAACTCAAGACTCTAAAGTGAGCTTGTATGATACAGACAAGGACTAGCTCAGGCTCATGCTTGCAAATATCCCAATGGACCTAAAGCAGTGGGAATCGTGGGAAAACCACACCAGAACCAATGTCAGGAGTCCCGGACTCTGGTCCTGGAGCTGCTATCAGCTGACCTTGAATAAGTCTCACAATGCGGTTTTTTTCTTTCCTCTAATGTGGATCAGTTCAATGATCTGTAAGTTTCCTGCCAGAAATGCTATGGCTTTCTGGCTGGAGGTCATCAGACCTGAGAAATCCACAGATTTTTCAGCCTCCAGATGCCACTCGGGGCCTCCCCTCCTCGGTGGCTCTTGTCTTCCTTCCTCTGCATCACGTTTTCCCTCCCCCTTCTGCCCATATTCCCTGCCTTCCTTCAACACCACCATCCACTGTCATCCCGCAGTCATGATGCTGTTCGTTGTGCCATACGCTTTACATTCACGGCCGCCTGTGATCCTGACAACTGCCTTAGAAAACAGGTAAAATTATTTTCTCATTTTTCAGACTGTGAGCCTGAGATTTAAAGGGAGTACGTCCTACCCTCTCTGCCTCTTACTGTTAGGGTCTCGTGCGTGTATAATGGAAGGATCATTAAACACCTCGAATGGAGTCCCCGGCCGCGGTGACAAGAGCAACAGGAAATGAATGATCTCCTCACGTCATAGCTGCTCTTCATGATTCTTTTTTTGTTTTTGTTTTTTGTCTTTTTGCCTTTTCTAGGGCTGCACCCGCGGCATATGGAGGTTCCCAGGCTAGGGGTCTAACAGGAGCTGTAGCCGCCAGCCTTCGCCACAGCCACAGCCATAGCAATGCGGGATCCGAGCCACGTCTGCAACCTACACCACAGCTCATGGCAATGCCGGATCCTTAACCCACTGAGCGAGGCCAGGGATTGAACCCGCAACCTCAGGGTTCCCAGTCGGATTCGTTAACCACTGAGCCATGACAGTAACTCCTCTTCATGATTCTTAAGTAAATCGCTTATGTAACGCCCAGGGGCATTAAGTGGGGCTGTTCAAGCTGCTTTGGGAAGGTAGTGATTGCTCCAATCTTTGCCTAGATCACAGCTGTGCTTCAGCGATATCAGGAATGTGGGTGCGATACGCCTGCCTTGGTCAAGGACAAGATTTCCACACTCACGGAGTCCCCGTCGTGGCTCAGTGGTTAACGAATCCAAGTAGGAACCATGAGGTTGCAGGTTCGATCCCTGGCCTCGCTTATGGGCTAAGGATCCGGCGTTGCCGTGAGTTGTGGTGAAGGTTGCAGACGCGGCTCGGATCCCGCGTGGCTGTGGCTGTGGCGAAGGCCGGCAGCTACAGCTCCTGTTAGACCCCTAGCCTGGGAACCTCCATATGCCGCAGGTGCGGTCCTAGATAAGGCAAAAAGACAAAAAAAAAAAGATTTCCATACTCACAAAAACCTATAATCAATAGGTCAGGATCCAGAGACAAACCTTTTGGTCACAGGGGCTTTCTGCCTTTCTAATCAATTCACTATCAACTGCTCTTATTTCTCTATGCATATATTTTAAACTCACAAAGATGCTGAGAAAGTTAAGCTATGAGAGGTTATTGTGATTCTAAAAGCTAAACTTGTGACTGTAAAGAGTAAAAAGGCCTTGAACAGGTTATTTAGCCTTTCTAAGACCCAATTTCCTCTTCTGTTAGATGATAAAAATGCCTTTTTTTGTTTTGTTTTGTTTTGTTTTGTTTTTTCTTTTTTTGGCTGGCCTGCAGCATGTGGATCAGATCTGAACTGTACCACAGGCAACAATGCCAGATCCTTAACCCCACCCCTGCTGGGCTGGGGATTGAACCTGTGTCTCCAGAAACACCAGTGATCCCATTGAGCAACAGTGGGAAATTCCTCAAGAGTTTTTATAGGGATTAAATAAGATAATTTAGGAGTTCCCACTGTGGCTCAGAGGTATTGACCCGACTAGCATCCATGAGGATTGTTTGATCCCTGTCCTTGTTTAGTGAGTTGAGCCCTGCATTTCTGGAACTGTGGTCTGGGCAAGCAGCTACAATTCTGATTCAATACCTAGTCTGGGAACTTCCATTTGCCACAGCTGAGGCTATTAAAAAGAAAAGAAAGAAAAAAAGGAAAATTTGTATCACCTCATACTGGTTAGAATGTCCATTATCAAAAACGGAGAGATAAGTGTTGGTGAGCATGTGGAGAAAACGGAACCCTAGTACACTGTTAGTGGGAATAGAAACTGGTGCAACTACTGTGGGAAAACAGTATGGAGGGTCCTCAAAAAGTTAAAAATTAAAACTACCATATAATCCAGCAATTTCACTTCATAATTATTTGAGGAAAAAGAAAACACCGATTCAAAAAGATATACGCACCCCCATGTTCACTGCAGCATTATTTACAGTAGTCAGCAGAAACAACCTAAGTGTCACTGAATGAACGACTAGAGAAAATGTAAAATATGTAGACAATGGAATATTATTCAGCCATAAAAAATAATGAAGTCTTAACATTTGTGACATGGATGACTTTGATGGCATTATGCTAAATAAAATAAGTCAAAGGCAAATACTGAACAATCTCACATGTGGAATCTTTAAAAAAAAAAAAAAGACCCACAAAAAAACAAACTTAAAGATTCAGAGAGTTAAAAAAAAGGGAGGGGGAGTTCCCATTGTGGCGCAGCAGTTAGCAAATCCGACTAGGAACCATGAGGTTGCATGTTCCATCCCTGGCATCGTTCAGTGGGTTAACAATCCGGCATGCGGTGAGCTGTGGTGTAGATCGCAGACGCGGTTTGGATCTGGCGTGGCTGTGGCGTAGGCGTAGGCGGGTAGCTACCATTAGACCCCTAGCCTGGGAATCTCCATACGCTGCAGGTGTGGCCCCAAAAAGTAAAGAAAAAAAAAAAAGATTCAGAGATCAGATTAGTGTTTGTCAAAGGTAGGGGGATAGGAAGTAGCCATTAAAAAACATAAAATTCCAGGGGTTACCATTATGGCTCAGTGGTTAACAAACCCGACAAGCATCCATGAGGATGCGTGTTCGATCCCTGGCCTCACTCAGTGGGTTAAGGATCTGGTGTTGCTGTGAGTTGAACTGTAGGTTGCAGATGCAATCCAGATCCTGCATTGCTGTGCCTCTGGTGTAGGCCAGCAGCTGTCAGCAGCTGTAGCTCTGTTTGGACCTCAAGCCTGGGAACCTCCACATGCGAGGGTGTAGCCCTAAAAAGACAAAAAGACAAAAAAAATAAAAAACCATAAACTTCCAGATGAAATAAATAAGCCATGGGAATGCAACGTACAGCATGGCAACTATAGTTAATAATATTGTATGATATAGTTAAAGTTGCTAAAGAATGGCTCTTAAAAGTTCTAATTCCTAGAAAAAAATTGTTAACTGTAATTGATGACAGATGTAAATTAGATTTACTATGGTAATCGTGTTGCAATATATACAAATGCCATATCAGTATGTTGTACACCGGAAATTGATATATTATGTGTCAATTATAATAAAGAATATAAGATAATTTATGTTATATGATGGAAACGTGAACACTCAGTAAATAATAGATACAGATGTAAATATAGATTTTTTGTAAAAAGGACGTTATATAAACACAGACATATAAGCATATACTTAGATGATAGACTGGAAGGAAGATGAACACACACAAAAGTGAGTCTCAACGTACAGAATCCTTCTAGAGTGTTTGAGAAAGTCAGTAAAGCAATGTGAGCAGAAAGCAGGAGCACCAGAGGCCCTGGGACGTTAATTTTGCTTCATAGACCTCTGGCGCCACCTTGTGGCCACAGAGCACAGTAGCTCACCACCGAATCTAGCTCCACAGAAGCTGTGAAGTCTGACCTTTCCAAAAGCCCCCTTCAACACTAAGATGAAGAATAGTTTCCTTGATTGGAAGAACTGTATCATGTTTCAGATGAAAACAATGCATAGAGCTCGCTCAAAGATCCACAAACCTTATTCCGTTTATTTTTCTATTGTGTTATCCCAACAAACCACTCTCCCAGTGAAGCTCTCTGGTTGTGCCCTTTAAGGGTTCCCCAGCTGCCAGTCAACTGAGAAGGGTATTATACGGTTGACTAAAATGATCAGAAGAGAGCTGTGATGGACGTGTGTAGACGGAAATGAGGGCTTTTAGGGGAAGCCAACCTGAATACAAAAGCAGGAATAAGACCAGGCTATACGAAGAGAGCAGAGTGAAAAAACTCAATTCAATAAATTTTCTTTGAACTCCAGCTACTCTGAGCCAAGCTCTCTGCTAAGGGCTAGAGATCTGAGGAAGGCTAGCACTTTTGGAAGCTCACCTAGGAGAAATCCTGAGGCGGTACTAAGGAATCACAGCCAGTACACTGTGTTAGAAATTTTCTCCTCAACCCAAACAAGCAGGTAGGTCCAGGGGAGGGAAAACTACTCCAGTTATAAAGCTAATTCCTAGACAAAAACATGTTGCTAAGCCAAAGAAAAATTTACGTCTTGTTTGGGAAAGAATATACAATCTTTTCCTTTCTTTTCCCTGAAGGAAAAAAATCTCACTCTTCTGAGGCCAAGTTCAAAACATTCATTCTTCCATGTATCTCCCCTCTCCAACCGAACCCCAGATCACATAACACGGCTTCTATATCTGTTTGTCTGTTACTGAATTGCTTCCTTGGCTATTGTAAATAATTCTGCAACGTATATCAGGATGCATATATCTTTCCAGATTAGTGTTTTTGTTTTCTTCAGACATACCAAGAGTGGAATTGCTGGATCCTAGGGTAGTTTTAATTTTTTGAGACACCTCCATGCTATTTTCCACAGTGGCTGCACCAATTTACATTCCACCAGGGCACTAGGATTCCCTTCTCTCTACATCCTTGCCAGCATTTATTGTTTGCTGTCTTTTTGACGATAGCCATCCTGACTGGTGCGACCTGATAGCTCAATGCGGTTTTGATTTGCATTTCCCTGATGGTTAGTGATGGCGAGCATTTTTCATGTGGCCAAGAAACTTTTTTATTTCCTATCTCATTTGACGTTTTTATAATACTTGATATTGTTGACTGTAGTTCTCCCCAAGGAACTCTTCATTTAATAAGAATAGGAGTTCCCGTCGTGGCTCATTGGTTAACGAATCAGACTAGGAAGCATGAAGTTGCGGGTTCGATCCCTAGCCTTGCTCAGTGGGTTAAGGATCCGGCATTGCCGTGAGCTGTGGTGAAGGTTGCAGACGCGGCTCGGATCCCGCGTGGCTGTGACTGTGGCTTAGGCCGGCAGCTACAGCTCCTGCTGGACCCCTAGCCTGGAAACCTCCATATGCCGCAGGGGCAGCCCTAGATAAGGCAAAAAGACAAAAAATAAAAATAAAAATAAAAATAATAAAAGAATATATGAGCTTTTCCCTACATACTATGCTCATTACTAAGCCTGAGGAATCAAGTGGAAAGAAATGATCCCTGCCCTCCAACAGTCTCCAGTCTAGCAGAGAAGGCTGAGGACAATGTTAGGAGCATGCAGAGGAGGTATCTGAGTTTCCTGATTCTCCTACTGAAACTTTCCACGTGCCCCTTTCCCTACAACCAAGATCTCTGCAACTATTGATCACGCACCCTATTCAATAGGACCTCCCCATATACTATCAGCAGCTAATATCTCAAGATAATGAGTTGAGATTTGTCATTAGCTATGCTTGATGTAAATCCACATTTCAAATAGTTTTCCGGATGGTTTCCACAAAACAACTTCATAGTCAGACTGATAAAGAGATTAAGCTTGGGGTAGGAAAAAAATGCCAGCTGGCAAGGATATGGAGAAGAGAGAACACTAATACACTGTTGGTGGGAATGTAAACTGGCACAGCCACTGAAAACAGTAACAAAAAAATTAAAAATTAAAAATAGAACTGTCATATGATCCAGCAATTCCATTTCTGGATGTATCTAAAGGAAATGAAATCGCTATCCGGAAGATATTTGCACCTCTATGTTCACTGCATCATTATTCATAATAGTCAAACTTCAAGACAACCTAAGTGTCCATCCTTGGACCAGTGAATAAAGAAAAACAAAAACAAACAAACAATATATATATAGTTCGCTTTTGTTATACATATATATATATATATCTCACATGTTCACCATATTATTTCCAGGGGTAAAATCACATTCCGCAAACATTTACAAGTCTCTTCCATCAATCTCTAAGTTATAAGTGACACGAAGGTGAAAATGGCAAGGTCTCTGCTCTCCTAAAGTTCACAATTGAATGAGGGTAACAGAAACAAATAAAAATCTCCAGTACAGGCTAATTCTGAAAAGTGCTGTACTATAATTATCAAGTAAGTGGAGTTCCTGTCGTGGCGCAGTGGAAACGAATCCAACTAGGAACCGTGAGATTGCGGGTTCAATCCCTGGCCTCACTCAGTGGGTTAAGGACCCGGCATTGCCATGAGCTGTGGTGTAGGTTGCAGATCTGGCATGGCTGTGGCTGTGGCCATCAGCTGTAGCTCCGATTAGACCCCTAGCCTGGGAACCTACACATGCTATGGGTGCGACCCTAAAAATGACAAAAAGACAAAAAAAATAATAATAATAACACCAAGTAAGCTCAGGTAAGGGCTAACTACTATTAACAAAGGTGACCAAGCAGGATAGAATGGTTTAAAGTTTTGTTTTGTTTTGTTTTTTCCACTATCACGTATTGTTTGATATGGACATGTGGGGAAAGGAGAAATGCTTAAAGCCATATTATGAAGGCAGTGAAATCTGCTCTCTTGGCTCCAACACTTCTGTTTCTCCCTAAGGTAGAACCTCTTCACAACCTTCCGTATACATCTTCCAGTATACCCACTGAGAGAGGCCAGGGATCGAACCCGAAACCTAACTGTTCTTAGTCGGATTCGTTTCTGCTGAGCCACAGGGGAATTCCTCTTAGAACAGATGTTGACTGTTAACTGTGTTGGTGAATAAGCAGCAAAGGACTTGAGTTGGGGGAAAAGACATGGAAGATTTTTTTTAAAACCTCCATTCCCAGGGTGGATGCTTTTTACCCTCAACCACTTTCACACACACACCACGTACTTTGATCGTTACTCTACCAGTAAACCTTGAACTAGTGAAGAGAATTTAGGATATGAGACTAGTAGAATGAGAAAATTAAGCCCGGGCAAGGCCAAGGGGAGAAAACCACATGTTTTTGGACCCCACGTTGGTACCCCCATCTTTAAAGGATAACAATTCCTTTAAAGGATAACAACTCCTATGGGACAGTGCCGCCCTCCCACCCCCCCACCCCCCCACTCCCCCACTCCCTCAACCCCCCCACCCCGTCCTCTCCCAGCTCCCCTAGTGGGAGCTGTTTGCAAAAGAAAGAAAGAAAATTAAGCCAGTAGAGCTTTACCATGTCTGTGCACTAAAACAATCATTTTGACAAACTATTTCCTTATAAACTTTTAAGTTTTGCTTCATCTTAAAATAAGTCTGACCATATTCTTACACAGGAAGAGGTAAACTTGAAAACACTTTGATCATTATTTGAATTACTATGCCCTAAGGAGTAAAATTCCCAAAGGGGAAAAACTAAATACAATTCTTATCACCCACTTACAGTTTCCTGTCTATAGCTCATTGTGATTAACTTTATGATCCCTTTTTTTTTTATCTCTCACACCATTTGTACTCCATTTACTTCTTTTTTTTTTTTTTTTTGTCTTTTCAGGGCCGCACCCACGGCACATGGAGGTTCCCAGGCTAGGAGTCCAATCGGAGCTGTAGCCCCCAGCCGACGCCACAGCCACAGCAACATGGGATCCAAGCCACGTCTGCGACCTACACCACAGCTCACGGCAACGCTGGATCCTTAACCCACTGAGCAAGGCCAGGGATCAAACCCGCAACCTCATGGTTCCTAGTCGGATTCGTTAACCACTGAGCCACGACGGGAACTCCTCCATTTACTTCTTAAATGGCAGTCCCATCAAATTCTAAGATTAGATTAACTATTGCTCAAGTAAAAGTACTCTTGGAATCCAAATTATTACATATTCCCTGTGACATGTTACTGTGAAATCATTAATTTAGTATTGGACTCTAAGTAAGATTGAAGAAGTGTTTTGTTAATATGCTTTCTTACTAGATGTTTAAGTTTATTACAAAATATTCGGAATGATACAAATTGGTTTATAACTCATGACTGAATTCTTATTTTAAAATCTTCTCACTCTCACAAGTGACACCAAACCAGCAGTATGCCTTTCAACATTTGCAATAATATAGTGTTGTTTTCCACAAGTCATACTGGTTTTTGAAAGTATGTGCTCGAGAGGCTGACTCAGAGCATTTTCACATGTTTTGGCTTTATATTTCACACACAAAAAATTTTTTCCTTGATCTCATACCCAAATCACAGATCACATGTGTGCAAAAACTGCAGAAATTTTGTCTGTAATACTAATTCCTGACAACTCAATAAAAGTTCTTTAATACTATAGTTTTTTGTTGTTTGTTTGTTTTGGCTTTTTAGGGCTGCGCCCCTGGCATATGGACGTTCCCAGGCTAGGGGTCTAATCTGAGTTGTAGCCCCCGGACTACACCACACCCACAGCAACGCCAGATCTAAGCCGCGTCTGTGATCTGCACCACAGCTCACAGCAACACCAGATCCTTAACCCACTGAGCAAGGCCAGGGATCAAACCCGCAACCTCATGGTTCCTAGTCAGATTTGTTAACCACTGCACCACGACGGGAACTCCTCAATACCATAGTTTTTTAATCCAATATTGTATTTCCTTTACAAACTAAAAAAACTAGTAAATAACCTCACATTTTCAATCATTTACTTTGATTTAAATACTATATTTCACTATGCTAAAATACTGCACATGCACATACACACACAAAGAAAAGCTTTTGGAAGAAGTGCGGAAATAAAATAGTTGGTCTGATTATAAAACAAAAGTATTTGGGGCTTGATTCCAAATGTTTTAGTAAAAAAGGAAAAGCAGTTTTAAGCAGAGCTTGCTATAATTAGCTAATTTATACAATATTAATTTCCTTGCCCCTTCACCTGCAAAAGAAATTATGAAAAAGTGACTGATCTTTGTTCTACGAAATTCCTTTTTTTTTTTTTTCTTTTTCAGCTACATCCACAGCATATGGAAGTTCCCAGGCCAGGAAACAAATCCAAGCTGCCACTGCATCACAGAGGGAACCCCTGTTCTTTCTTTCTTTTTCTTTTTCTTTTTTCTTTTTTTTTTTTTTTTGTCTTTTTAGGGCCACATCTGGGGCATAGGAAAGTTCCCAGGCTAGGAGTTGAATCAGAGATGCAGCTGCCGGTCTACACCACAGCCACAGCAATGCAGGATCTGAGCCGCACCTGTGACCTACACCACAGTTTATGGCAACGCCAGATAGTTAATCTACTGGGCAAGGCCAGGGATATCAAACCTGCATCCTCATGGATGCTAGTCATGTTCATTACGTCTGAGCCACAACAGGAGCTCCTCTACCAAATCTTAAAGAATAAAAGCATATTGTTTTGTTTGACAATTTAGGACCCACAGTCATTTTTAAAATTCAACAATGCTTAGACACATCTAACGATTTGTCTTAATATTTTGTAATCCGTGCTATAAACACACAGATTTTTTTTCCAAAAACTTTTTTAAATGATTATTTTGCAATTTAACTAGAAATAAAAAGTGTAAAATTCCGTTTCTACCACAAGGCGTCAGTCCATGGTAGGTTAATTTTCAAAGGGCTTTAACATTACCCTGTGGACAGCCAGTGACTACAGAAAATTACCTATTAAAACACGAACAGTCCTAGGTGTCCGAGCTACGAGTAAAGGACAATTGAGGAAAATGCAGGGTTTTTTCCTTGGCTTTTTCTAATCAGATTAGTTCTGCGGCGGTACAGCAAATCCTCTCATAATTCAAGTCTCAGACACCCTGCACTGAGGCTGGTTCCAACTCAGAATGAATTCCTCACTTACTTTCGCTCTCTCCCCACACCCGTCATATTTTAAAAACAACCTTAAAACTTGTAAACAGTGACAGTAACTTTGCTTTAGATTTGGGGTGCTTGATTAAGTTAGGGTGTGGTAAGGTGGCTTTAATACACAAGGCAGGGAAAGGAAGGAGTAAGCGTGGGGTTTAAGGGCTTACTCAGCTAAGGGCCAGCGTTTGTGCAGTTTACGGTACAGGATTTGGACAAATGAGGGGGCAAGTCGCCCTCAGAGAGTCAGATCTGGGTTTGTCCGTTGTAAATTACAGCCACTTCAAAGAGCTGCTGTGCAGCTTAAAGTGAGCTAGCGGAAGCTCTAAAGCAGTCATCTCAAAGTGTGATCTGAGAGGGCTCCAATATCACCTGGGAACTGTTAGAAACTGCAGAATCTCAGGCCCCAGGCAAGACCAAGTAAACTGGAAACGGCGAAGGGGTGGGGGCAAATCGGTGATCTCATAAGCCCTGCAGGAGAAACATATCAAAGTTTGAGAATCACTGCTCCAAAGAATTGCACGAATGTCCCCTAGTGGGGAGATTAAAGAAAGGCGAGGAGAAAGAAAAGAACAGTGAGGATGCTGAGGGCGCGGAACAGACCTCAGGCGCAGCACAGCGCTATTTGAACGAAAGCCTGGAACTGCCCGATGGCGACTTAAGGAAATCCTGGGTCCGGCCTCCGGGACCTCCCAGGACTGTCCCTCCAAGCAAGAGCCCCGCGGACACCGGGCACCGGCAGGTGGCGCTGGACAGGCAATTGACAAGGAGGCGGGCCTGCAGCGGGAGAGCAGTCTCCGCGCTCCGGAGTTTCGGACGTCGTGTGAGGCTGGCACCTCCGGGCAGGCGCCGCGGCCGCGACTTACCGTCAGGTCAAGCCGAGAAGCGGGTGAGTCCCTTGAATCGTTCCGGCTCTCCCATTGCTCCCTGCCTCTGGGTGTCCCCGCGAGGCCGGGCGCCGGCTCCAGCCTCCGGAGGCGTGTAGCGGGTTGCAAATCCTCCCAGGACCAGGGCGGCGGCGCCCCGGGACCAGCGTAGCTCACTTTGCCCCTTACGCGCTGCTCCGGGACGAGCTGCCTTCCAGCCGAAGTTGCCTCAGAGCACACCGCTCCACTGTGACCGGTCCAGGGGGCTCGGAGACAGGGACTCACAAGAAAACCTTTGCGCTAGGAACTCAGGGGGTATAATGGGTTATTAAGTTGGTCCTTGGGTTGGATTCTGATGGCAAGTTTTTCAACTTGGCAAAATCGCCACGAGTTTGCATAACATTGATGAATGATTGGTACAGAGTGCTTAAAATCGTGCGACTTGTCTTCAGGTTTCCTAGTAACAGAGTTTTCATTTTAAGTCCTTGGCGCATTAGGGCAACTCTTTCAGGATCTGGGTTGAGATTCAAGTTCCCCCCAAATAGTCAATCAAGGCTTTCTATGTGTCAGGAGTCAAAACCTCTGGTGTAGACATAAAAAGTTACAAATGATTGCAAATTTCTTACTCTCTTCTTTCTATGACAAAAGAAAAGATGCCATCATTTAATAAAAAGTCTCTCATTTAGTACAGAATGTTCAGCACAGGGAGGAAGCAATGCTTAACAACACAGCCTATTGAAGAAAAACATCTCCATTTCACATAGTTAACTGTGGTAAAGTAAGTGTGCAGTTGAAAGTATAGATGGTTAGGAAATGCAGTGCAACCCACAATGTATCACTCATGGCATTTCTTCATAGTCTAAATTCTTTGACATAAACATGAATCAGTCGGGCTATGTCAGTATTTAGCAGGAATAAAAAAAAAAAAATGTTTAGCAGGAACATCAGGTCAGCCCTCCTGGTACTACAGAACGGAAAAGTCACATCAGAAATAGGCTTTGCTTTTTAATGGAGATGACAGAGAACTTTGGATCAAATTCTGGGAGTTCCTAACGTTTGAATACAGTGCTGTTCCCTGTTGTTTCTGTTGATGAAAAGATTTCCTTGTAGAACTGTGTATATTTGGTTAATGTCTGATGGAAACCAACATATTTGATTTGACTGAGATTTTATTTTCTTGGCTTCGGGGTACAAAGTTGACTGTGGGCTGCACAGTCAACAAGTTCCCTCACTGCCTGGGATTTTTCCTTGGCTTTGCCCTTCAGCATGGTCTCCCTACCACACGGACGGATGTTTGGATCCCTCTCTAGGGCAGCTCTGGCTTTTCACCCAGATTCTGTACAAAGGGGCCCTCCATCGGCAAATACTGACAACTTTCTGGGTGCCCCAGGATGAGGTGTACAAGAGGTCCCTTACCTCCCCATGCTCTCCTTCTAGAAAGCCTTGTCTTCCTTTGTGATGCATTGCACTACCATGCAGTTAGTTCTGGAAATGTCTGCCTTGTCTCCTAGACTTTGAGATTTTTGAAAGCCGACTTTCTATCTATTCCCATTGCCTAATGAGTTACTATCCAGTGTAGATTTGTATGTTAAAACAGTTGTGCCATCCTGAAACTCACAGTTAAAACACTGTCTAGGGAGTTCCCATCGTGGCGCAGTGGTAAACGAATCCGACTAGGAACCATGAGGTTGCGGGTTCGATCCCTGGCCTTGCTCAGTGGGTTAACGATCCGGCGTTGCCGTGAGCTGTGGTGTAGGTTGCAGACGCGGCTCGGATCCCGTGTTGCTGTGGCTGCGGCGCAGGCCAATGGCCACAGCTCCGATTAGACCCCTAGCCTGGGAACCTCCACATGCCGCGGGTGCGGCCATAAAATGACAAAAAGACAAAAAAAAAAAAAAAAAAAAAAAAACACTGTCTAGGAGTTCCCGTCGTGGCACAGCGGTTAACGAATCCGACTAGGAACTATGAGGTTGCGGATTCGATCCCTGGCCTTGCTCACTCGGTTAACGATCTGGCGTTGCCGTGAGCCTGTGGTGAAGGTCACAGACGCGGCTCGGATCTGGCGTTGCTGTGGCTGTGGTATAGGCCGGCAACTGTAGCTCTGATTAGACCTCTGAACCTCCATATGCCGCAGGTGCGGCCATTAAAAAAAAAAAAGCAAAAAAAGCCCAAAAACACTGTCTAAACATAGTAAATTATTTCGTGTGCTTGATTACAGTAAATAAAACTGCTATCCCTGAACACACACATACCCCCAAGTTACTCTATTAATAATGTTGGTTAAGGAGTTCCCTATGTGGCTCAGCAGTAAGAAACCCAACTAGTATCCTGAGGTTGTGGGTCTGATCCCAGGCCTCATTCAGTGGGTTAAGGATCCAGCGTTGCAGTGAGCTGTGGTGTAGGCTGAAGATGCAGCTTGGATCTGGCCTTGCTGTGGCTGTGGTATAGGCCGGCAGCTGAGGCTCCGATTTGACCCTTACCCTGGGAGCCTCCATATGCCATGGGTATGGCCCTAAATTTAAAAAATAAATAAATAATAATGTTGGTTAAATCACCAAGTGATTTGGAATTATACTTCTTAAGGAGATAGACTATAAACTCCTCTAGAGCAGACACAAAGTCTCATTTCTCCTTTTCTTCCTCAACGTCTGTCACAGACTCTCCTCGGAACTCTATTCAGATGCCAAAGAGATATACCCCCAAGTCAAACTAACTTAAGCAAAACAGCGAATATTGGCCCGTGTAACTGAAAAACTCAGGATCTGGTCTCAGAGACAAAGTACGTCAAGGTGCCAGGACTCTGCTCTGCTTTTCCCCATTTCTTGCTCAGGCTTCTGTGTGTTGGCTTTCTTCTGTCCTGCTGAAGGCCTCTTCCTCCTAACAGCATGCAGAAGAAAGTATGGTAGGCTTCTGTCATCCCCCGTAACATAATGTTAAAGAAGTCTTCTCTTTACCTTCCACTTAGAGTATAAATATCAAAGAAGGACTCGAATTGGTTCAACCAGAGTTGGGTGCCATCCCTGAGCCAATCAGTGTGATCAGGGGAAGAGAGAACTCTAGCCAAGGCGGAGTCATTTGCCCACTTCTGTAGCCACAGGAGACCATTTCTCCACGGGGAGGAAATGTTTTAGCTCATGAAAAAAATAGGGAAAGAATGTGGGCAGACTAAAGCAAATGCCCTTAGCATGAATACTGTGAGACTTTGAAAGAAGTAACATCTGGAAAATGTTCTCAGAGCACTTCACCAAAAGCATGTGCTGGCATTAGATAAAGATGGCTCCTCCTTATTCTTTGTGAAGATCAAACCTTAAAAGCTGCAGAATGCAGAGTTCCCAATGTGGCGCAGTGGGTTAATGATCCAGCTTGTCTATGTGGAGGCGCCGGTTCGGTACTTAGTAAAGTATTACAGGTAGTCTAAAATTCAGAAACACTTGAAACATTTCTGTCAACCAAATGGTTGTATATCTAATCTGTTTTCTTATCTATCTCTCCCCCCCCCTTTTTTTTTTCTTTTTAGGGCTGCACCTGTGGCATATGGAAGTTGCCAGGGTAGGGGTCAAATTGGAACCACAGCTGCTGACCTATGCCACAGTCACAGCAACACCAGATCCAAGTCATGTCTGTTACCTAGGCCATAGCTCACAGCAATGCTGGATCCTAACCTACTGAGTGGGGCCAGGGATCAAGCCTGCATCCTCATGGATACTAGTTGGGTTTATTTCCACTGAGCCATACCAGGAACTCTCTGTAATGTTTTCTTACTGATTTTCATAAAGAAAAAATTGACAATTTATTCCTCTGAAAATAAATTTAGAAATAATACAACAATGAATAATATTATGACATCCTATGTTTTCCTTTCCTAAAAAATGCTACACTAAGCCCAAATGAGGATCTGTAAAGGATGCTAAGGAAAAGATTATTTTATCTGATAGGGAGTTTGACAAAATGATTTCCACAGGGTTGATCAGGAGAGTGATCATGTCAAAGATAGAACACATCTCAACAACCCCAATGGAAATATACTAGCAACTCATATCTTACCAACAAAAACCAGCCTATTACTCCAGTGGGAAATTGGCACTCTGCAAATGGAACCTGTCCGTCCTTTAAGCTGCTATGAGGGTTCACCTTACCAAGAATGCCTATTCTGTTCATTGTCCGAAAACCAGAATTCATTTCCCCATAAAATCTTCTACTTACTATTTCAGATTCCAGTGTCAACCCCAAAAGTCTATAAACACAACTTCCTAAAGTATTAACTTATATGAGTTAACTCCAACCTCTATTGATAACATTGATATTCTCAAAAAACACATTTCTAATTCCATTTACCTTTGAGGGGTATTGACTTTCCTCTAAATGAGCATATGGAGTTAAAGTGTCCCAAAATAAAAGGTAACATCTGACCTTTTAAATTTCAAATAGACACCTAGGTCTTTCATCACACTGATAGTTGGACAAAGAAAAGCACGTACTACTGACACAAGGGCACTTGTTTGAATTCTTGCAGCTTATAATGTGAGGTTTAATGTGTAAACCAGTCACCATCTGTATTTTAAATTATACTTTTTCTGCCACTCGAGCCCATATATGAGTAAATTTTTCATATTGCCCTATCAGATATTAATATCATAAATAGCATAGACTCGAAGAAGATAATTATTTTTATTTTCATAGGTAACTGAAACTATACCATTTTATAGAATTAATGGAGAGCAGACAAGACATCACAAACCAAGAAGAACTTTGGGAAATGAAGCCTACACAAAATCTAGAAGATGACAATTATTTGGTAAAATAATAATGATTAATTAAAAGTTATGAGTCATTCAGATGCTTTTCTATATCTCCTAGTGTTGTAAAAGTGATTTTCACACCTGAGTCTGCTGATAACTTTATTCTTTTTGATTTTTGCTTTTTTTTTTTTTTTTTTTTTGCTTTCTTGGGACCTCACCCGCTGCATATGGAGGTTCCCAGGCTAGGGGGGGTTCCCAGGCTAGGAGCGTTCCCAGGCTAGCTGCCAGCCTACACCACAGCCACAGCGATGCCAGAACCGAGCCACATCTGCAACCTACACCACAGCTCACGGCAACGTGGGATCCTTAACCCACTGAGCAAGGCCAGGGATCAAACCCGCAACCTCATGGCTCCTAGTCAGATTCGTTAACCACTGAGCCACAATGGGAACGCCTTTATTCTGATTCCTGGCACTGATCCCGTGGTGGGTAAAGGGCAGTATAGGATATCACAGAAGGATGTACCTTGATTGTCACTGAACTGTCACTTAACTGAATAAGTCACTGAAAATTCTGGATCTATAAAATGAGAGAGTTGGGCCAGATCATTTCCAAAGCCCAATTGTTTCTAACATTCTCTGCGTCAAAGTTTTTTAAAAGAGTCATCAATGCCCATTTAACGGAGTTTTTGTAAACGTGCACTTTTTTCATAGGTACCATGTCTGCTTACCAAGAGATCATCAAGTTAATGGATGATTCACTGAAATAAATTGAATTTTGGAATAAGAATCATTTGTCACATTTTTGCCCCAAATCAAGATTAAATGTTTCTGACTACATTAGTTGACTGAAGAAGTGGTGGAACTTTTTTGGTTCCAAGTGCTCGTTACCTTTCTAACTGATCTCAACTACAATTTTAACAGCAAGTATTTATTTCATCTTAGTTATCTTAATAGGA
This sequence comes from Catagonus wagneri, assembly GCA_004024745.2. Taxonomy (NCBI): domain Eukaryota; kingdom Metazoa; phylum Chordata; class Mammalia; order Artiodactyla; family Tayassuidae; genus Catagonus; species Catagonus wagneri. The sequence goes on along the minus strand of PVHT020000010.1, from coordinate 73,331 downwards.
AAAATAAGGCATTACAAGCATATTGTGTCTACATGTGTGCATAAAATAAAATCATTTTCATTTGTCAAGTGAAGCGTCTTACTTCCTGGCCCATAATTCTTCTACCCTTAACCAGAAAATTGATCTCAGGTGATTGTTAAAACATGCAGAGAGAGCAGAGGCTGAATCATGATAAACACTCTTCTAAAAGGAATAATTGGAAAAAACCTTGGAATTAACAGTGATTTATTGCTGAAAGGAAAAATCAAGTGGCCAGAGGACATTTTTAAACATGAAAAATAATGTAGAGAACCATGTGAATTAAAGTTACTCTACATAGGAGTTCCCGTTGTGGCTCAGTGGTTAACGAACTGACTAGTATCCATGAGGATGCGGGTTCCCTGGCCTCACCCAATGGGTTAAGGATCTGGCGTTGCTGTGAACTGTGGTGTAGGTCGCAGATGTGGCTTGGATCCTGCATTGCTGTGGGTGTGGTGTAGGCCGGCAGCTGCAGCTCCAATTGGAACCCTAGCCTGCAAACCTCCATAGGCCACGGGTATGGCTCTAAAAGGCAAAGCAAAAACAAAGTTATTCTGCATAAAATGCGGAAATGAACAAGGTAATCACCAATGTCATTTTGAACATAAAAATTTTGTGTGTCTACATTGAGAGCTGCAAGAAATGAGGAATAATATATTGAGAAGGTAAATTTATCATAAAGTAACACAATATGAAACACTCTAAGTTCTTATTTTGAGCCTTTTTAAAAAAAAAATTCATTGGCATATCATCCAGCTGGGGAAGTGACAAAATATTCAACACAACCTCCTTTTGCATCATTTATACCTGGAAAAGCAACTGGGTAAAGAAGTATAACTTCCTCAAGAAATAGATAATCCCTGTGGGATTTAACTACTTATTTAGCCTTTGTACCTTCTCGCAGAATATTTGTCTGTCAGTACTTATATAAATGAGATATTTTATGAATATAGACTATCTGGTGGAAATTATTTTTATCTAATAGTAATGACTATATTATTTCTGACTATATTATTATTTGTACTTGAATTAATGAAGTCATTCTTCAGTTCTTCCTAGAAAGTTGTCTAGTAACCAAAAAAAATTATAAAACAAATACAACTGTTACAACTTACAAGTGCTATTAGTTTTACCAAAGATTACTGGTTTTTGTTTTTTTTTTTAAGTTTTCCAGTTTTTGTTTCCCAGTTGCGTCATTGTATTCTTTTATGCTTTTCAAGACAGAAACTCAGTGGCCTGAGCACTAGTGGAGATATCTAAAGCATGTATTTCTTTTGCCTTAAAGAAAAATGAATAATGGAAATTATGGAAAACCCCGAGTAAGGTGGGATAGCTAAGAGCGCCTTTGATCAGTGCCACACAGTCTGTGCCATCTTCAGCTAACCAGTAGCCAAAAGCAAGGTTCCAAATGTCCTTTTCACAAAGAGCAGTAATTAGTTTAAGAGCCATCCCATTGTTTTGTTTATTTTTAAGATGTTTATTTTCTTTTCTTTGTAGAATGAGGACTCAAGAGAGACCAGCATGCCAAAAAGACCTAGGCTTGTGCATTTGCACCAAACAGCTCATTTTGATGAATTTGATTGCCCTCCAGAGCTTCAGCACAGACAGGAACTCTTTCCAAAGTGGCATTTGCCAATTAAAATTGCTGCAATCGTGTCATCTCTGACTTTTCTTTACACTCTCCTGAGGGAAGTAATTCACCCTCTTGTAACTTCCCATCAACAATATTTTTACAAAATTCCAATTCTGGTCATCAACAAAGTCTTGCCAGTGGTCTCCATCACCCTCTTGGCGCTGGTTTATCTGCCAGGTGTGATAGCAGCTGTTGTGCAGCTTCGTAATGGAACCAAGTATAAGAAATTCCCACATTGGCTTGACAGCTGGATGGTAACCAGAAAGCAATTTGGGCTTCTCGGTTTCTTTTTTGCTGTGTTGCATGCAATGTACAGTTTATCCTATCCAATGAGGCGATCCTACAGATACAAGTTGCTGAACTGGGCGTATCAACAGGTAGGTTGACAGTACTGACAACGGCACTAAACTAAAAAGTCTCCTAACAAACTAACTCTCCTTTTAGTGTCAGTATCCTAAACCTCTGCTGCAACTCTGTACTGAGAAAGTGATCTGTACTTTCAATTTTGTTTAATTATAATTCTTCACTGGGACGTGATTGTATAGTTTTACCCTCAGGGATGTTTTTTAAGCTGAAAATGGTAAACTACAACTTGAACAACATAAACAGCTATCTTGTGCATGGACAGAGCCACATTTCAGTCTTCTACTGCCCTCACAAGATTACTTTTTTTAAAGGTAATTGTTCTTATTTTCTGCTTACTTACCCCACATGACAGTTCAAACCATCAAATAACTATCTGATGTAAATTAATAAAACAGATTATATAAATGGTGCATTCAAGGAGAGAGATTAATAGCTCCTGTGTTATTTCATTTTAGAAGAATGCAAAAGGCAAAGTCATGGATGTGTGCAGGCCCCCAGGTACCAGGCCCTCCATAGTGGATAGCATGTGGAAGGAGGTTCTTTAACTGGAAACAAGTGTTGTTTGCAACTTTTCTGTCTTCTTTTCACCCTCTGTTAGGTCCAACAAAATAAAGAAAATGCCTGGATTGAGCATGATGTTTGGAGAATGGAAATTTATGTGTCTCTGGGAACTGTGACACTTGCAATCCTGGCTCTACTGGCTGTGACATCGATTCCATCTGTGAGCGACTCTTTGACATGGAGAGAATTTCACTATATTCAGGTACGTTGTATATAAAATGACTCTGGTCCCTCAGAGAGATACATTTTTTTGTGCTCACGATATATTCAAGTTTAATGACTTTAACCCATAGAAAGTAACAGATGGTTTTCCAAAAGCAAAGATCTCACATTTGTTCCAACGAATAATGTGCTCTCCTATCATTTTTCCCCTTGCTTCTAAATAGAAGTATTTTCGGAGTTCCCTTCATGGCTCAGTGGTTAACAAATCCAACTGGGAACCATGAGGTTGCGGGTTCGATCCCTGGCCTTGCTCAGTGGGTTAAGGATCCGGCGTTGCCGTGAGCTATGGTGTAAGTCGCAGACGCAGCTCAGATCCCGCATTGCTGTGGCTGTGGCGAAGGCCAGCAGCTACAGCTCCTGTTAGACCCCTAGCCTGGGAACCTCCATATGCCGCAGGGTGCAGCCTTAGATAAGGCAAAAAGACAAAAAATAAAATAAAATAAAAATAAAATAAAATAAAAATAAATTGAAGTATTTTCTAGATATAAATAAAAGGTACTATCCAAAGAAAAATCATACTTCCAACATGTGAAACAGTTTTCTAATAACAACAAATGTGATATTTCATAAGTGCAGTATCCATGGTTTGTTAGTTCTTCAAAAATAAAATGTTCTGTTTATCTCCTGATTTATTCATTCCTTTTAAGCTAGTCACACAGTTTTGTACTAGCCACAAAAAGGATCTCTCCTTGATATATGGAGTTTTATCTACTCTAATATCTAATTTTACAGGCTCCTTTTTCCAAGTTACATTTTATGTAACTTGAAGTTTCTCAATATTCTTGGAATTCAAAACTATCTCAGATTTACTGAGGTTCACTTCCTAGTGGTTGATTACACTGTAAAAAGAACAAAGTGCCAGAATTCACAAGGGGATCCATGTCTGACAAGATTCAAAGGACCAAATGTAATTACATCACAGGCACTGCCAACATTTTTTAAATTACATAGCTTTAACTTTGATGTGTGGACATCTTTGGAAATTCCCACAAATTAGATAATCCTCACTGTCCTTTTCACACATCCATGCATGTACCCCAATGGACACCTTACCATCTGGTTAGCCTAGACAGGGTGTCGCCATATAAACTTAGCTATTGGATTGTATTCGTTGGGGTTTAAGAGTACTTACTGCTGAGTAGCTGTGAGTTGGAGTCATTCTGGCAGGCTGATGAACACTTTGCATAAAGTGAATAGAAGTCAAAAGATGTCTAGAAGAGCTGTTGTTAGAATACCATAAAGTTACATAGGTGCACAGCTGTTTTTAAGCACCTTTACCTGGATAGTGCCAAGTGTCCCAATGCACACTGATATTTTTCTTCCCATCCCTCTATCCCTATGTGTTGTTCGAACACTGAAATAATTGTTGGTACTTTTCCACCTTATCAGAATTTTTTTTTTAAACAAAAGCCGAACTACTATTCTTTTTTTTTCTTTTTTTCTTTTTTGACTACACCTGTGACATATGGAAGTTCCCAGGCCAGGGATCCTGTCGAAGCCATGGCTGGGGAAATGCCAGATACTTAACGCACTTTGCCACAGTGGGAACTCCACTTTAAATATTCCTATGTCAAAATAAGAATCAGTCACTTTAGTTGCCTTCATAATTGATAAAGATCACTAACCTCAGCTGATTTTTTTACACTGAACTTCAGTTGTTTATGAAGCACCCAAAGTGTGCAAATCATTGTGTTGATTTTGCGGGGATCCTGTGATGAGTTAAGATGTCTCTTGATAGGCAGAATTAAAGCAAATGCACAAGAGACAAAGCATCATAAAATAAATGTCATAAGAGAGAAGAACAAAGTGTGGAGAAGGGGGTGACAGTGTTGAATAGCTGAGACCAAAAGGATAATGGTTGTGAATTTTCTCAATTTAGATAGCCTACAAAGATGTTACTTGCAGGTAAAAAGAGTAAGATATGAGTGGACGTTGCTGAGAAACGTACTAGGAAACAATCACAGATGAATGGAAGCATTTCCAAGCAAGAGAGCAGATCCAAATGAGGTAGGATGAATAAGCTCTTACTGAACCACTCTCACCAAGGTTTTTTTTTTCCTTTTCAGAGCACACTAGGAATTGTTTCTCTTCTGCTGGGCACAATACATGCATTGATTTTTGCTTGGAATAAATGGGTAGATGTAAAACAATTTATATGGTATACACCTCCAACTTTTATGATAGCTGTTTTCCTTCCTATTGTTGTCCTGATTTGCAAAGTCATACTACTCCTGCCGTGCTTAAGGAAGAAGATCCTGAAGATTAGACGTGGTTGGGAAGATGTCACCAAAGTTAATAAAACTGAGATGTCATCCCAGTTGTAGGATTTGCTGTTTATGCACATTTTTGTCCAATATTGACATATTTTATCATAAGGATTTCAAATTTGTATTTGCTTAATAAAATGACCACTTGAAGATCTAAATGACCACTTGATCTCTTTGTTTATGGGTGATAAGTTTGAAATATGTATATTTCTTTGAAGATTTGACTCAAAGCAAGAAATTAAATAATCTTTAGCATGTTCTGTATGTTCAGTAACGCTGAGCATCACAAAATAACCACATGTGATTTGTCAGACTGCATGGCATCATAAATAATAAAAGGCCTTGAAATACTAGTCCTTGCTGTGCCTTGAAGTTATCATGTGCCATGAAAAAAAATATTATCTGAATCTACCACACATACCACAAATCCAGTGTTTATGGCTGTTGTTGCAGAATTTAATTTTCCCATAACTGGATCTTATTCATGGAACGCTAGTCTCTAAAAACACATGGATTGTTACTACCCAAGTAAAGCAACAGAATAATATTAGATACACATCCAGGCAAAATAAAACTCTGGATTTCCAGGAGAAGAGGTAAATTCAATTTTATTCATCTGAGTTATGGACAGCTCAGTTGAACTCACCCTAATGCACTGATGAAAGCATACTGTGAACCAATTCCGCAGAAAGCAAACTATATACATCCACTCTCATGGCTCACTAACCCAACTGACTATACTTTGGAGGTTTAATTAGCAAAACTAACTACAAACCCTGTGACTAAAGACAATAGAGGTAATGCATATGGTACAAATTAGGAAAAACAATTAGTACATTCATGGCATGGACTGATTTTTTTTCTTTTACTTTTTGTTCTATTACGAAGGATGGTTATTCATTACTATGTGGGTGCCTAAGGGCCTTCTGGAGTATGAATTTGAATTCTCTACACTATTGGGATTCTGACACATAGATACATGTCTGCAGACAGTGAAGAAAGGAGTTGAGAGTAGCACAGTTGTCAATAGGTAGACAACAGTATCATTGTTAAAAATAAATCACCATAAGAGAAAAAGGAATCTAGGGCTCTAGAATTCCAAATCAGAGTCAGCAAGGAGATGTAGCTATGGGATGGCTTCGCCAAGCCTGGCACATGGCATAGCGTAGGCAACCAGCTCTGCCACGCATCACATGCCTGCACTCCCAGCTGCATTGCCAGATGGCAGTGTTAGCACCTCCAGTCTGAGAGGGAAAAGTTGAATTTCAACTTTCCTGGCACTAAGATATTACAGAGGCTGCAGCTTGGGAACAGGGCTCCAACCTGAAGTGCAATTTCAATGTAGGGATGACAGTGGAGTTCTGGTTCAGTTCCTGGAGTCTGTCTCTGTTAGCCATGGTAACATGGCACAGCAGGTCTATTCTGAGATACAGAATACACCCTTCTGGGAATTCCCAGTGACAGGAGAAGAGGAGTCTACAAGAGCCTTAGAAGGAAAGCACAAAAACATGTAGATTCAATTTGTAGTCATAGACTGTTGAAAACTAGATTATTTGTTCTTTGTATCTTTTTTTTTTTAATTTTACCAATGGTTGGGTAATGCTGTTATGAGCAGAAGAAAACAATAAAAGTTGTCTTAAAAAAAAATTACAGGGTTCCTGTTGCGGTAGGTTAAGAATCTGACTAGTATCCATGACGGATGTGGGTTCAATCCCTGGCCTCGCTCAGTGGGTTAAAGGATCTGGCATTGCCGTGAGCTGTGGCGCTGTGGTGTAGATCACAGATGTGGCTCGGATCCCGCGTTGCTGTGGCTGTGGCATAGGCCAGCAGCTACAGCTCTGATTCAACGTCTAGCCTGGAATTTCCATGCGCCTTGGGTGCAGCCATAAGAAGACAAAAAATAATAATAAAAGAACAATTGCCTTCCAGTACGAGCTTGGATTTCCTGTTACTTGATGAAAATGTGTAAAGTACTTCCCCTATACTAGGCCTGGTGCTAGAGAGAGAATACATCAAGTTAGAAATGACCTAGTTTCTACTCACAGCCTCAGAGGGAAGACAAATTTTAGTATAGCAATGGATTCTAAGCCTCCTGGTACAACTGAGGAGGGAATGACCAGCTCTGCTTACAAGGGCAAACTCAGGAGGTTGTGAGTTTGGTCCAGAAAATGAGGATCTATTTGAGCTGGGTATTAAAGTATAAATAGAAGTCCTTTGGATAGAATGAGAAGAGAGGTCGCATAGAGAGCATCAAGGAGGGATAAAATGATGGTGAGGGATGTCTTGAAAGAACTAAGGTCCAAACATAGAGCAGGTGAAGGAAATACCAGATTGCAAAGAGATACAGGCCAGAGAGATCAACAAGTCCATGGTATGACCTGAAACGGAATTTGAGGAGGGCGTGGGCAGGGAGCAGTGGTACAAAGGGTGAAAGCAAGTTGGAAGCCTTTTTTTCCAAGAAAATGAACCAATGAGCTAGCTGCTTTTTCTAAAACTGGTCTTCAGAGTAAAAGTGTTAGAAATCTTCTGGTTTGGATTTAACGTTAGGTTTTACCCAGTTAATGAGAAGTCCTCTTTTTTCAGGTCAATTTCTCCAAGGGTCTTCAAGAGGCCCTCTGAAGAGGTAATAAATTATTTGATCTCTTATTTGTTGCAAATAATCCTATTAATAAATTACTGACTCATGACCATGACACATGCCCCAAAGCTAAAGTCCAGAACCTTCTCCTTGGCTAATTCTACTACTTCAGCTGGTCTGGGGGTCCTCATATTTACTGCTAGTGAATATGTGACATTCCCAGAATTATTAATGGACACCCACTTGAACTGTGCCAAGGATGAGTTGCCAGTTCATACAGCTATAAAACTATTGAACTGGAAGAGACAGAAGAGATCACCTGAGCTCACGAATCCCTTTGCTCGGAGGCTTGACACCCCCCACCCCCGCCCCTGCAATGAGGCTCCCTTAGCAAAACGTTTGCATTTCTGAACAAGACTGAAGAGAGAGAGAAAGGGAAAAGATCACAGGTGCCAACCCTGTAATGAGGAGAAACCCTTTGGTCTTCTCAGAAACAGCACCCCCTTCCACACCTCAACTGAACTAGGGTGTGACCGACTTGGAAAGCACCTTGTGAGGGTCAAAGAACCAGGAAGCTAAGCTCAAGGCTGGTGAGGACCCGGCCACAAGGACAGGCACATGCCCTGGCACACAACCTGGGACATGATTTCAGACATCCTCCGAAATTTCAGGTTGTACTATCACGAAAGACAAATTTTTTTCTTCGGCCACACCTGAGGCATGCAGAAGTTCCCGGGCCAGGGATCAAACCCAAGCCACAGCAGTGACAATGCCAGATCCTTTAATTGAGAAGCCACCAGGGAACTCCACAAAAGATAAATATGAATGATTTACCCAGTGGAATTACACAGTGTAAGAGCTGGAAGAGTAGATTTTATTTTCAATTTTGTTAATAGAACTTCTGTGAGCGAAATTCCTAACAAATCTCAGCATATAATAGGAGCCGGTGTGGAAGTGGGCTCACGGGCCAGGAGAGGTGCCTTTTTGTTACATCTTCATCCTGCTTATGAGCCCCTGTGACAACTTGGGCTCCGCGGTACATAGCTGGAAAACCCCTCTCCTTTATACAGATGAGGAAGCTGATCTTTTTGTCAGGGATTGCAAGGCACAGAAACCTGCTTAAAGTTCTTTGAGGAAAGGAAGAGAGATTGATAATGGAAGGGACTCCTGATAGAACCCCCAGATCAAATGAATGACGTGTCCTCCTAGTCCCCCAAAGCTGGGATCCTGCAAGACAGAGTGTAGGTACAGCTGCTTGTTCTAGCCCTGCAGACAGATGCAACAGTGCTGCGTGAAGTTCAAAGCAGGTTCTTCTCTATTTTCTCAAATTTTACAATGAGGTCCCCAGCTGGGAACAGGAGTGCTAAATAGTCCTCATTCTAATTTCGGAGGGGCCAAGAGGGGCTTTTCAGCAGAACCAGTGCTACAACCACTTACCACCTCACTCCTGCTATGAGTAAAAGAGGACAGAGGGAGCAGAGGAGGGTCTCCTTTGGTGTGGGAAGGACAGCCTTTATAGAGAGAAATTATGCCCATGTCTTACCTCACTTCACCCGATCACAGATTCGACTCTTCACCTTCTCTACATCCTGGCTGAAGAAGGCAGACTTTACCATACTGACTAGACTCACGGGAAATTTATGATGGGAAACTTAACTGAACTCTCAACACTGCCTAATCTTTGCATATTTCCATAGTGAATTTTATTTTCCTCTTATCAAAACCGCCTTCCCTCTGCTCAAACCAACAACCTCTCCTCTTACACTCAACCAGTAAATTTTCCTTAGGAAACAGAAGTAATCAGAGAACTGTCTCATCTTCTCACCAACAAATCTATCTACTGATGTACACGCATTTGGTACCCTCACCCTCCACTTACTACTACACTGTCCCTCAGTTTCAGAACTAAATCTAACCCCCTTTTCTACTTAAGCAGTTTATTCACATCTTTCCTGTGTTATCAATTTACCCATCTCTGTTTTATTATTCCCATTCATACACAGTATTGAAAAATACATAAATAAAAACATTTGAACCAATATCCCCCTCTAGTTCATGACCCCTTTCTCCGCAAACCTTTAACAAAATTCCTCCAAAGTTTGCCTACTTTGATATTAATTATCAATTCAATTTTATTTTGATTAGTATTTGCATGGCATAAATTTTCCCATCCTATTACTTTCAAACTTTCTGGTTTTTTTCTAAGATTTTTATTTATTTATTGTTATAGTTGATGTACCACGTTCTGTCGATTTCTGCTGTACTGCAAAGTAACCCAGTCATTCATACATATATACACACAAATATATATATATACACACATATATACACACACACACATTCTTTTCCTCACATTATCCTCTATCATGATCCATCACAAGTGACTAGATATAGTTCCCTGTGCTATACAGTAGGATCTTATTGCTTATCCACTCCAAATGCAATAGTTTGCATCTACTAACCCCAAATGCCCAGTCCATCCCACTCCCTCTCCCTGCCCCTTGGCAACCACAAGTCTGTTCTCCATGTCCACAAGTTTGTTTCTTTCCTGTAGATAGGTTCATTTGTGCCATATATTAGATCCCAGATATAAGTGATATCATACGGTATTTGTCTTTCTCTTTCTGACTTACTTCACTTAGTATGAGGGTCTCTGGTTCTATCCATGTTGCTGCAAATGGCATTATTTTGTTTTTTGTTATGTCTGAGTAGTATTAGTCCATTGTGTATATATACCACCTCTTAATCCAGTCATCTGTTGACGGACATTTAAGTTGTTTTCATGTCCGGACTATTGTTAATAGTGCTGCAAGGAACATACGGGTGCATGTATCTTTTTCAATGAAAGTTTTGTCCACATACGTGCTGAAGAGTGGGATTGCTGGATTATAAAGTAGTTCTGGGTCATAAGGTAGTTCTATATTTAGTTTTCTGAGGTACCTCCATACTGTTTTCCGTAGTGGTTGTGCCTATTTACGTTCCCACCAACAGTGCAGGAGGGTTCCCTTTTCTCTACACCCTCTCCAGCATTTGTTGTTTGTTGACTTGTTAATGATGACCATTCTGACAGTTGTGAGATGTTACCTCATAGAAGTTTTGATTTGCATTTCTCTAATAATTAGTGATGTTGAGCATTTTTTCATGTGCCTGGTGGCCATCTGTATATCTTCTTTGGAGAAATGTCTATTCAGGTCTTCAGCCCATTTTTCAATTGGGTTGTCAGTTTTTTTGCTGTCGGATAAGTTGTTTGCATATTTTAGAGATTAAGCCCTTGTCAGCTGCATTGTTTGAAACTATTTTCTCCCATTCCACAGGATGTCTTTTTATTTTTATTTTTATGGTTTCCTTTGCTGTGCAAAAGCTTGTCAGTTTGATTAGGTCTTATTGGTTTACTTATCTTTTTATTTCTGTTGCTTTGGGAGACTGACTTAAGAAAATGTGTATGGTTGGTGTCAGACCATTTATGACAAGTCCACAATATAATAATCAATGGAGAAAATCTGAAAGCCTTCCCACTAAAATATGGAACAGGGAGTTCCCATCATGGCTCAGTGGAAAGGAATCCGACTAGTATCCATGGGGATGTGGGTTTGATCCCTGCCCTTGCTCAGTGGGTTAAGAATCCAGCATTGCCATGAGCTGTGGTATAGGTCACAGCTGCAGCTTGGATCCCACATTGTTGTGGCTGTGGTGTAGGCTGGCAGTTGCAGCTCCAATTTGACCTCTAGCCTGGGAACTTCCATATGCTATGGGTACAGCCCTAAAAGTAAAAAGAAAAGCAAAAAAAGAAAAAGAAAAAGAAAATCTGGAACAAGATAAGGATGCCCACTCTCACCACTGTTATTCAACATATTTTTGGAAGTCCTAGACACAGCAATCAGACAAACAAAAGAAATAAAAGGTATCCAAATAGGAAGAGAAGAGGTAAAACTGTCACTCTATGCAGATGACATGATACTATATATAGAAAACCCTAAGGACTCCACACCAAAAACACTCAAACTGATCAACAAATTCAGCAAAGCACATGATACAATATAAATATTCAGAAGTTGGTTGCATTTCTATATACCAACAATGAAATATTAGAAAAGGAATATAAAAATACAATGTCTTTTAAAATCACACCCCAAAAAAATTAAACACCTAGGGATAAACCTGACTAAGGAGGTGAAAGACTTACATGATGAGAACTATAAAACACTAATCAAGGAAATAAAAGAAGATTTAAAGAAATGGAAAGATATTCCATGCTCCTGGATTGGAAGAATTAATATTGTTAAAATGGCCATACTACCCAAACAAATCTAGAGATTCAGTGAAATCTCTGTCAAACTACCCATGACATTTTTCACAGAACTAGAACAAGCTATCCAAAAATTTATATGGAACCATGAAAGACCCAGAATTGCCAAAGGATCCTGAAGGGAAAAAAAAAACCTCAAGCAGGAGGCATAACTCTCCCAGACTTCAGAAAATATTACAAAGCTACAGTAATCAAGACAGTGTGGTACTGGTACTAAAAGAGACATACAGACCAATGGAACAGAATAGAGGACCCATAAATAAACCCAGGCATCTATGGTTAATTAATCTTCAAAAAAGGAGCCAATAATATAAAATGGGAAAATGTGTCTTCAGCAAACCTGACAGCTGCATGTAAATCAATGGAACTAGAATACATTCTCACACCATGCACAAAAATCAACTCAAAATGACTTAAAGACTTAAACATAAGACACCGTGAAACTCCTAGAAGAGAACATAGGCAAAACATTCTCAAGCTTTCTGTTTTCATACACTTTTTGGTGTGTCTTCTGAGAGCAACATATATTGCTACTTTTTAAATTCAGTCTGGTAACTTTTGCTAAATGATAGCATTTAGGCCACACAGTATGTAATTATTATTATTATTATTACTGACGTATTTGGACTTCATTCTATATGCTTCCTATTTTCTCACCAAATTCTGTATTCTTAATTTCTTTACTATTTGGTTTCTTTCAGGTTGAGCTTATATATTATTCTAATTTTCCTCTCTATAACATTAATACATTTTTTTTTACTATTGTTAGTAGTTACTTTAGAGTACACTGTCGACTTAGCAAAATCTAACATTAACTGGCACTTTTACTTACAATGTGAAAAACTTCATTTTTCTCTGTTATATATTTTAATTCTATACATATTTAGACCCAGCTGAAACTATAACTATTGTTTTATACAGTCATTTAGATTTATATACACTTACTTTGTAAGTTGCTCTTTATTCTTTCCTACAGCTGGTTCCCATCTGGTTTCATTTTCCCACCACCTGAAAAAAAAAAAAAATCTTTAATGTTCCATGTATACCTGTTGGAAAAAAAATTGTTCCTTCACAAGTTTTTGGTCTGAAAAATGTCTTTATTTCATTTTCATTATCGGAGTGTATCTTTATAGATGTTGAGAAATCTAGACTGGCAATTTTTTTCTTTTTAAACTTTGTAGAAAGTTCCGTTTTTCCTGATGCAAAAAGAGAAATCTCATTTTTTTTGTCTTTTTGCCTTTTTCTAGGGCCGCACACATGGCTTATGGAGGTTCCCAGGCTAGGGGTCAAATCAGAGCTGTAGCCGCTGGCCTATTCCACAGCCACAGCAATGCAGGATCCAAGCCATGTCTGCAACCTACACCACAGCTCACGGCAATGCTCACAGCAGTGCCAGATCTTCAACCCACTGAGCAAGGCCAGGGATCAAACCTGCAACCTCATGGTTCCTAGTTGGATTCGTTAACCACTGAGCAACGACAGGAACTCCTGAAAGCTCATTCTAACTGTTGCTTCATGAGGTTCCTGTGGCTACCTTATGATTTTTTTTTTGTCTTAGTCTTCAGTACTTTTGCTATAATTAAGCTAAGTGTGGTTTATCTTTTCAGTTACCTTAGTTGGGCTTAGTAGTGTTTCTTGAACCTGTGTTTGATATTCAATAACAAGGTTGGAAAATATTCAGCCACTGTCATTTCAAATATCACTTGTGTTCCATTTTTCTGTCTCTTCTGCATCTTCCAAGGCTCCAATTATTCATGCTAGATGTTCTCATTTTATGAACTTTAAAAATGAAATAACGGAGTTCCCGTCGTGGTGCAGTGGTTAACAAATCCGACTAGGAACCATGAGGTTGCGGGTTCGATCCCCGCCCTTGCTCAGTGGGTTAACGATCTGGCGTTGCCGTGAGCTGTGGTGTAGGTTGCAGACGCAGCTTGGATCCTGCGTTGCTGTGGCTGCGGCTTAGGCCAGTGGCCACAGCTCCGATTAGACCCCTAGCCTGGGAACCTCCACATGCCGCGGGTGCGGCCATAAAATGACAAAAAGGCAAAAAAAAAAAAAATGAAATAACCAGGTCTTCAGCTAGCAAAAATGAGCCAAACAGTATTCAGGAATAGCACAGAAACTGTGATTTGAAACAAGCAAACTATGATAAATCATAGGCAAGTCAGTGAGGACAAAGAGAAGGTCAGCTTTTATTGTGTTTTAGGAGGAAACTGGAGAGGACTGTGGCAGGATGTTTTTTGTTTTTTATTTTTTATTGGCTTCAAGCAGTGGGCAGCTTATTGTTGCTAGACCAGAAGGAAATCTTTCTTCCTTCTGGGGTCTGTAAGCTGTGATGAGTGATATGGGCCTGTGAGCTCTCCCATTACAGCTTTCCAACTCCATTTGGACTTGGGTTTCCTCGGTTCATTTTCACACTCTTATTTTATGACCTTTTTATTTTCCATTCCTTTTTTCTTTATATTTCATTCTTGTAATGACTTTTACCTATCTCCTAGTTCACTAATACTCTCTTCAGCTGGATTTAATCAGTTATTAAATCCATCCACTGAGGTTTACATTTCAGGTAAATTCAGTTTTAGCATTTCAATTTTGGTTTGTTTTCTATCTTCCAATTTTCTGTCAGATTTCTTAATCTAACCTTAATCTCCTTGAGCAAAGTAAGAAGCTGCTGTTCCTTTGAGCCTATTTCTATCGTCAGTTTTTTGTTTTTTTGTTTGTTTTGTTTTCATTCATGTCATTTTATCTCCTAATATGATTAGCTATTTTATTGAGTGCTGGACACTGTATATTAAGACAATGTAGAAAAATTTGAGGCCTAGAATGCTGTTATCCTACTCGAGAACATTTATGTTTTCTTCTGCTAGGTAATTAGGAACAGTAGCAATGTGAGAGTTCCTTAACTAAATTTTAAAGATTGAGTTTTGGTTTTGTTTTTGCCAGTTTTTTTTTTTTTTTTCTGTATCTGTGGGATCAAACCCACACCACGGCAGTGACAATGCCAGATTCTTTTTTTTTTTTCGTCTTTTTGCCTTTTATGTAGAGCCGCACCTGCGGCATATGGAGGTTCCCAGGCTAGGGGTCTAACAGGAGCTGTAGCTGCCGGCCTTTGCCACAGCCACAGCAACGCAGGATCCGAGCCGTGTCTGCAACCTACACCACAGCTCATGGCAACGCCGGATCCTTAACCCACTGAGCAAGGCCAGGGATCGAACCTGCAACCTCATGGTTCTTAGTCGGATCCGTTAACGACTGAGCCACGAAGGAAACTCCCAATGCCAGATTCTTAACCATTAGGCCACCGGGGAACCCCAAGATTGAGTTTATTTGAAGGTGGGCTTCAATCCCTGCCAAACTTAAACTACTTCTAGCTCACACATATTCCAAGAGTTAGTCTCTTAGGATTCCAACTCAAAGCCTGGCAGAAGATGACTACCTAGCTCTCTTCCTTGGCACATTCTGGATTACTTATTTTGTCCTATTAGTCTCGTGAGTGTGTTAAAGG
Organism: Catagonus wagneri; assembly: GCA_004024745.2. NCBI lineage: Eukaryota > Metazoa > Chordata > Mammalia > Artiodactyla > Tayassuidae > Catagonus > Catagonus wagneri. Next base: position 57,875 of record PVHT020000010.1, on the reverse strand, counting down.
TGCTGCTCTCTTTCTCAGCCTCTCAACTACATCTTCATAATCTCCTAATGGAAACATAGATCTCAGTGTTGGGTTTACCTCTCTAGGTTTCTTCCTACTTCAAAACTTATTATTTTTCACCATTTTGTTAGTTAGCCAATACCTTCAGGCAAAGAGATTTTATAATTAGTCGTGTTTTTCTAGTTGTTATCAGAATTGGTACATAAAATTTAGGCAAGCACTAACAGAAGCTGAACTTCCTAGAGAGAGTTGACTCTCTTCACTGTCTCTATGTCTTCTTCCATTTTCTCTCTTCTGTTGTGAATAGTTTTATCCCTCACTCTTCCACTGCAGCCTCTCTTGTCAAGATCACAAAGTGATCAAGTCTTAGTCCTCATCTGACTTGCTCACCCAATAACATTTAAAGAGTTCAATGACTCTCTTCCTAGAAACATTTTCTTTACTTGGCTTCTGAGAAACCACACTCTCTGACACAGCTTCTCTGTTTCCTTTGCTGGCTCCTCTTCCTTTCCCCAGCATCTCAATGTCAGAAAATTTAACTCATGGATCCCCTTCCCTTTTCTGTTTATACCAATAATGCAGGTGATCCCTTTAAGTCTTGTGGGCTTAAACATAAAATACCAAAAGTATGTTGATCAGTTCCAAATGAATATCCCTAGCTTGATTTTTCATCTGAGCTCCAGCCTAGTACGTCTATCTTCCTGATAACTTCACTCCAATGTCTAAAAAAGTACCTCAGACATTAAATTCTAAAAATAAAATCTAATTTTCTACCATTCCCCACCCAGATGCTCAAGACCGACACTCAGAAGTCATCTTTGATACTGCTATTTACCTCACACATCATATCCAAATTTATTAGCAAATACTACTGGTTCCACTGTCAGAATATACTGTGTACCATTTGTGTCTCATCACTAAAGTCATCTTGGTTTAAGCTACTACAGTCCTTCTCCTAGAAGTCTTGAAACCTCCCAACTGATCTTTCTTCTCCCACTCTCATCTTCATCCTCCCTTCACCACTCCCATAGAGTATTTCCCACTCAGCAACCAACGTGATGCTTCAAAATTGTAAAAATATCCATCATTCCTCTGCACAAAACCTTCAGTGTCTTCCCATAAAACTTAAAATGCAAACCCTTTATCATGGGCTACAAACCTCTAAAACATCTGCAGCATGCCCATTTTCTGAACTCAATTCCTGCCACTCTTTACTCAGATCACTCCAATTACATTGGTCCCCTTGCCTTTTCTCAAACACAAATTCATCACTACCTGAAGGCCTTCATACTTGCTATTTCTTCTGCCGGAATGTTCTACCTTTCTCATGATTAGTTGTTTTATGTCATTACGTCTACGTTCAGATGGTATCTCTTCTGAGTGGCCTTCCCTGACTATCCTATCTAAAATAGTTTTGTTCCTATATAGCTCTCTCCTTTCCCTTGGCTTTACTTAATCAGTCCTTATTACTATCCAATATTATATCTTTAACAGGTTTACTTGTGTTTGTCTGGCAATCTAGTTCCCCCACTCATGAGAATAGGGCCATTGTCTTATTCATGACAATATGCTCTTGACATAGAACAGAGCTTGGCCCATAGTGGAAGCTCAGTAAATACTTGTTGAATGAATGAACAAATGAATGAGTAAACAAAGAACACAGTTGTGTTATCAATAAGCGGTGAGACTCTGGTGTTTAGAAAACAAAAATGTTTAGATGAGTAGTTCTCAAAGTATAGTCTACAGATCAGTAGTATCAGCATCACATGGAAGTTTATAAAAATGCAAATTCTGGGACACCCCCCCAACCCACCCCAAACCTATTGAGTCAGAAGCCAGAGATGAAGAGAGAAATCTGTGTTTTATCAAGCCCTTCTAGGGATTCTGCTGCATGGTAAGTTTGAGAACCACTGGTTTCAGAGATAGGCCAAAACTGGTCCACTGCCTACTTTTGTAAGGCAAATTTTACTGAAATACAGCCACTTTCACTCATTCGCAGATTGTCTAGGCTGCTGTTGCACTAAAACAGCACTGTTGTGTAGTGGCAACCAAGACCCTAGAGCCCACAAAGTTTACAATATTTGCTCTCTGGCCCTTTGCAGGAAAAGTTTAGTGATCCCTAGTTTAAATCAACACCTTATGCCATATAACTATGGCAGTATAAACACATACATCCATCTTCTTCCCATCCAAATACCACTGACATTTTAAAGAAACGATATGGTTAAAGACAGATCCGTAACAGACAGAAAAACAGGAAAGCATGGCATCCATCAGGGGACTAGAAAATGTGAGGAATTTCCAGTACATAAAGAGCATTTGGGGGAGGGGGAGAAACCAAATGAGATCAGATTTACAGAGAAATGAGTAGGAGAAACTGCAACACGAGATCCAAATAGGAGCTATCACAACAGCAAGCAAAATTTCCGAAGAAAAGCTTGGATGAGTTTTATGCTAAATCAAACCAAATCAGTCCTGGAGAAATCATCAGATGAGTCATTAGAGGGCCAGTCAGGAGATCTGGCCAGTGACCCTTTGACGCAAAGATCTGTGCGGCTGGCTGCAAACGCCATTTATAAACAAAGCTAAAAGGCTTTGGTAAGGGCTCCTGGCTTCAGTTCTGCGGCCTGGGAAACAGAGTGCAGCAAGACTTCCACAGTGACAGCAGAGGGCAGATAGAAAAGGCCATCCTCATCTAGCCCTTGCCACCAAGATAAACCGTCATGTACAGCTCTCTCTAAACAGGGTGCTCCGGAATCAGAGACCCCCAGTATAGCTTCTGGGAATGGAGGGGAACAAGGCACAAGGTAAGGATAGGCAGCCTGCTTTTACTCCGTGGACAGGCTACTTATTCTGTGGTTACAGGTTAAATTGTATCCATCAAAAAGATATGTTCAAATTCTAATCCTTAGGACTTCAGAATGTAACCTTATTTGGAAATAGGTGATTGCAGGAATAATAAAAGACAAGGTTGTAATGAAGCATGGTAGGCCCTTAATTTAATACGATTTAAACATCAATGTAATTTAAATGTCCCGTAAGAAGACGAGAGAGACCCAGAGAGGAGAACATCATGGGAAGACACAGAGACACACAGACATAGAGGGAAAATACCACATAAAGGCACAGGAGGAGCTTGGAGTTTCGATGCCACAAGCCAAACAGTGCCTAAGGCTACCAGAAGCTGGAAGAAACAAAGAAGGTTCCTCCCGAGGGGCTTGGAGATTGGCTGGCCTTGCCAACACCTTGATTTTGGACTTTTAGCTTCCAGGACAGTCAGAAAATAAATTTCTATTGTTTAAAGCTTGGAGCACTTTGTTAAGGCAGCCCTAGAAAGCTAACATACCAGCCCTCTGGGCTCTCACTCCATTGTACTCTTCCTTTATCAGCAAGAGAGGAGCATGAATTAATAGACAGACAAGTACACAGGGATTCTCATCCAGTTAACACTACTAGAGAGGATCATTGATTCAATTACATTACTAAAACCTACAAAAAATTAGTGGGGCAATAGAATAATACCTTAAAATAAGTATAAGGAATATATTTGGAGAGATTTGAGAAGATATTACACTCATTAGCAAAAATATGACTGCTGTAAAAAAGAGAAACAATTGGAGGTCTCTAGGAATTAAAACTACAATTGCCGAAATTTTTAAAAACTATATTGCATAGCACAATATTGATCATTTACAACACAGGAGAAAAGCATGCACCGAAGACAACAAACTATCTTTGGGCATGTGAGAATATATGTGTATTTAAAAACACATACCAAATATCTTAAATAGAAGCAGTAGTGGGGGAAATGGAAATGCAAATCAGGGATGAGGCTTAAAAAAAATAAATGCGTGAAACAAGATTCCTACATGGATGAATGAGAACATGGTGATATGAATTAAGTCAACTCAATACTCAGGATTCAAAAAGGGGAAACATATATTAATGAAGGAACTGAATTCCAGAATAGATACAGTTAAAGATTAACTTCTGGAACTAAAAGACTAAACTGAGGACTTCTTCCAGAACGCAATACAAAAGAAAAATGGAAAAGAAAAGTTAAGTAAGGAACATGGAAAAGAGATCTAAATGATTTCAAATACCTCTCATGGTAAGTCCTCAGAAGCATGGAATGGAAAGCATAAAATGTGGAAATAAATAGTAAAACGAAATTTCTCGGACCTCAGATCAAAGGGCTTTCCAAGATGAATTTAGGGGGAGGCGGAAGCCTAGGAATCTACACCTATGCAATCTTGGCAAAATTTCAGGCTGCCAAGAAAAAGGAGGAAAATCCCCAAACCTTCAATAGAGAAAACACAGACCAATTACTTTAGGAAAAAAAGTATCTAGATTCTAAGTAATTGAAGAGTTGAGTGGGTGGTTATGCACTTTCCTAAAATTTGGCTCTAGAACAAAGCTAAGCAGTAGATGGTGTTGCTACAGGGGATGTCATTAATAGTGAGCTAAGGTTAGTAAAATTATCACTTTCCTCATAAAGCCTCATGTTCAGGCAGGAATGAGGCAATTATACTCCCGGTCCTTGCTGTCAATGAGCTGGTGTCAAAATGTCAATGCCCCATCCACCCAATGTTTCATATGAAATCCACAAAGAAGCAGAGTTTATAAGATCACATTCTAATGTCTACATATCCATAATCCAAAATAATGTCTATAAGTTCTAATTTTGTAGCATAATTTCATATCATTAATCCCCCACAAATCTCATTTTCTTTTTTTGGCTGCTCTCACGGCATGTGTAAGTTCCTGGGCCAGGGATCAAACCCGTGCCACAGCAGTAGCCCAAGTCTCTGCAGTGACAATGCCAGATCCTTAACCCACTGCACCATAAGAGAACTCCTCCATGAATCTCATTTTATGGACAACACGAAGGCCAGAGGGAAGAGACTGTTCCAGAATCACACCCTTGTAAGTAGCAGAACAAGGTCTCAGATCCAAGGCTGAGAGCCTAGCACTGATCCTTCTTCATTCACTCTTGCATTTGGTCTCCTTGGTGATAAAAGATGTGCATTTGTGCCCTTGGAAGGGTTGGCAAAGAGTCCAGAGACACACAACAGAGCAAGTCTCCCTGAGCTTTGCAGAAATCCTCAGTCCGGGCTTAACAAACTCATAAGCCACAGGCAGTAAGTTTGAAGTTGCTTCAGGCTACCAGAGGGGTGAAGTGTGTAACACTGCTGGCAAAACAAGTCCTCGAAAACTCACATCCGGACCTTGTTCAACGACTACTAATACTAAATACTTCCTTCTATTGGGGCAGACGAATAGTCTGACACCCCCACTAGTCACCCCCATGACTTCCTGACCACTTCAGTATCCAGATCCCTGGACTTTCTGGATAAAAGTTAAGCAATGTCTCTAGCAATGGTTCCTCTTCAAAAGCAACCCCAGAATAATCACTAAGATCCCATGGACTAGTCAAGATAGTGCTTGACTAGTGCTTTCAAATTAAGAAACACCATTTCTTCCTTTTAAAACATTGCTTTTAAATCTATCAAAAAGCAGATCTAATGTAAAATTCATGGAGTATTGTTTCAAAAACTTGAAATCCAAATACAGAATAGCCTACTAATGTTTTCAATACCTACTAAAGTTTCCTAAATCTATATTACATAGGCTATAGGATGAAATATTGTCTTTATAAAAGGCAAATCAAATCTTTCTGAATTTTCTTTAAGGCCATATAGACTAGTATTTTACCCTCTTCTCATATCTGTAGTAATCAATCCCAAACCATGTTCCCTGATTCATAGCAGTCCTTTGACAAAATCCTTCTATTTGTCCCTTTCAAAGAACAAGGCAGAAACTGCGACTAATTCATAAGAAGAGGCCAGAGAAAACCAAAATTATTTTTGGTTTTCGTTACATTTGTGCATTATCTCTAGCGGTGGGGAAATAGCTTTCCAGACAACTTTCTGGATGGAAAATATGAGTGGGAAAGACACCAGCCTATATAGTTAAATGATTTCAAGACAGAATTCTCTTTTCTCCTTGGCAACCAAATGCTTGATTTTCATAACTCAGCATTTAATTTAAACTAGGGCAACCAGATTTGCAACATGTAAACTAAAATGTTAGTATTCAATTACTCTTATACACCACAAAAAATATTTTTTAAACAATCTTATCCATGAACGCTCAAGAATCTTCTCCCTGAGGTGACTACTGAAAAAAGAATGCCTTGTTGAAAGCTAAGCTAAATTCTTTCCATTAAAGCTGGTCAGATTTATTTCTCACTTCTAAGGGGATAAAGGAAGAAGAATGCACATTGTCTTTAAGAAAATCCAGAATACTGCCAAAATTCTGCCTCCTACTTTGGCATTCTGCCTTTATCCTGAAAAAGAATATCTTCTATTTTATAATAGCTTATCATAAAATGAATTGTCAACAAGAGGAGGGAGGTTGCAGGGAAGGACAAAGGAAAACAATCCCATCAAGAAGGGAAAATTTTGGAGTTCCCATTGTGGCTCAGTGGTTAACGAATCCGAATAGGAACCATGAGGTCGCGGGTTCGATCCCTGGCCTTGCTCAGTGGGTTAAGGATCTGGCGTTGCCGTGAGCTGTGGTGTAGGTCGCAGATGCAGCTCGGATCCCGCGTTGCTGTGGCTGTGGCAAAGGCCAGCAGCTACAGCTCCTGTTAGACCCCTAGCCTGGGAACCTCCATATGCTGTGGGTGCGGCCCTAGATAAGGCAAAAAGACAAAAAAAAAAAAGAGAGAAAATTTTGAGGTCAGTGACCCACGATTTAGGTCCGGCTTTGCATTTGTTTATGCAAACAGAATTTAAAAGTCAAATAGCCCCTTTAGCCATACTGGGTCATTACAAATGGCTCACTGGGAATTCCCTTGCCTTCATCAAATAACTACTAAGTGAACATGGCATCATTGTGGTCTTTCTGATGCTCCTAGGTGGCATAAGAAAACCTTAATATGTTAAGCATCTTTCCAATGATGAAAAACTCTGTTGTGTGGTTTTATAAAATCACTCAAATTATCAGTGCTTTTGCTAATCCTTTCCCACTTGCCAAAACAAATATTTTCAAAGAATAGTTCTATTTTTTGTTAAAATATTCAACTGGATGCAAGGAAAGTAAATAGTAAATCTCAAGGGTAACCATCTAACCAAATCGCACAAGCAGGAGAGATTTTTCCAGATTTGAAAGATTCTTATTTAGTGAATCCAAGGTGTGGGGTGAAGGTGGGGCTGAGAATGAGGCAAGAATATGATGGACTTTTTTTTTTTTTCATTGTCCCACTTCCTTGTTTGCTGTTTTGCACAAATCCTATTGAATATCAAGATTTGGCTTCTTATGAATAAGATACTTAGCAGAGAAGCACGTTAGCTTTTGCAAGCCCATAAATGCCCTTTTAAATGGTCACAGAATTTTACAACAATTTGATGAAAAAGTATTGAAAAACAAGCTAAAAGGGATCTTAGCAATTGTCTAGTCTAATTTCCTTGTTTTCCATTTCTGTTTTATTTTCTTCAAGCAACGTATTTTGTTTGGTTTGGGACTATATTAAAGAAAAGGAGGACATTTTTTAGAAACAAAGAATAGATGATAATTTTTTTCCAAAAGAAAAGAAAATTAAGGAGAAAGGGGGTTGGAGTGTATTGAGCAATGTGGGAAAGATATTTACAGGGCAAAAAATCATTTCTAATGGAAAGAAGACAGGGGTTTGTCAATTTGCCAGGGTACATTTTGGTTTTCTCTGTTTTTCTGAGAATTTTATGAGATGGTCAGTTTTATTTATTTATTTCCTTTTTAGTCTTTTTTGGGCCTAGGTGTCAAATAGGAGCTGTAGCTGCCAGCCTATACCACAGCCACAGCAACATTTGCCACCTACACCACGGCTCATAGCACAGCCGGATCCTTAACCCACTGAACGAGGACAGGTATTGAACTCACATCCTCATGGATCCTAGTCAGGTTTGTTACTGCTGAGCCACAATGGGAACTTCCAGGGAAAAGAAATCTTAAGAGCTCTATGGTAGGAGAGATCATGGCTATTGCCTCCATTTATTCTTTAGCATCCCTTCTTTTGAGTGTATGTGTGTATAAAAACCAGTAGAAATCAAATCACCAACTTGGATATGATTTTAGATACTATGTTATTATTATTTTTTTTTTTTTAAGGCTGCCTCCGGGGCATATGGAGGTTCCCAGGCTAGGGTCAAATCGGAGCTGTACCCACAAGCCTACACCACAGCCACAGCAATGCCAGATCCTTAACTTACTGAGCGAGGCCAGGGATCGAACCCGCAACCTCACGATTCCTAGTTGGATTCCTTTCTGCTGAGTCACTATGGGAACTCCTAAATTGCAAACTTCTTAAAGGCAAAGATTATGGATTCTGTTTCTTTTCATGCCACGTACGTCTTGGCTTGCAATGCATACACATTTGTTTATTTGATTTTAACTGTACACCTTTTGATATTTATAGATATGAAAGTCTTTCACCCAGTTTAGGAATTCAACTTTCTGATCAGTGCAGGCATTAAGGAAAAATGTCGTTTCCACTGAATCTTTAACCGCTATACAATGACACTCACAGATTTTCCAAATCCTTTCAACACCTTAAGTTCAACAAATTTCACACCAGAGGAAGCGCTGTTCAGTTCTAATGAGAAAGGTACTCCAGTTCTAAAAATATGCATACTTTCTACCACATATCTACAGAAAATGAATTGTGACTTTCCAAAATGAACTGAATTACTGAAGCAATAACCTAGATGATTTTAGCCAGCAGTTAAATACTATTACTCTACGTACTGCAATGATTAGATTTACCATGTTTTAAAGATTTACATGCATTAAAGGAGCCTATTTGGACCAAAACAGAGTCAATGCAAATTGCTTCTAGAAAACTATTTCTGAGAGAATGTGGCTATTTATGTCTTTGGCCAGAATTACTTAAGTGTTGGCTTGCAGTCTCTATTTTGCTTTCCTGGTAGAAAGCAGTACTTACAGTATCATGCCCTCAAGGATTCTTCGCCAAAAGGAAGCCAACACCACTTCATCAGAAAGGACAAGAACTTTCATGGGTAGACCACTGGTACGTACTCTAAATGAAATGAATCCCACCTGTCACTACATTACCAAGTATCTATTAAGACGCTATTCTAGATATTGTGGATAAACACTGTGCTAGATGTTAAAGAATAAAAATCATCCAAAGTTTACTCTAGAAAGAGTGGCAATAGAAAATAGTATTCAAGCTCTATGTTGGTAATAAGGATAATTAATGGCATGCATAGTTATAGAAGAGAGAGTTGTGTGTGGGCTAGGAGAACTGAAGAAAGGTCTTATAAAGAAAAGAGATCTTGGAGTTTCCATTGCGGCTCAGCGGTAAGGAACCTGACTAAGATCCATGAGGATGCATGTTTGATCCCTGGCCTCGCTCAGAAGGTAAAGGATCTGGCAGTGCCGTGAGCTGTGCTGTAGGTCACAGACGAGGCTCGGATCTGGCGTTGCTGTGGCTGTGGTGTAGGCCAGCAGCTGTAGCTGCAATTCGACCCCTAGCCTGGGAACCTCCATATGCCACAAGTGAGGTCCTAAAAAGACAAAAAAAAAAAAAAAAACGGGATCTAACCAGTGGGTCACTCAGCAGAGGTGGATAATTTAGTAGAGTCTCACTAAAAGATAGGACTGAAAATGACATATTCTAGACCAGTAGGATGTGAAGAGAGCCTACACAGGGGCATGACAGGTAAAAGATGGTAGGTAATTTGGAAATACACTGGATTTGTTTATTTATCATTAAAATAATTTTTGAATAAAAAGAAATAGACAATTAAAAACAAAATATTTTTAAAGAGAAATCAGATAGCTTAGAAAGGAATTTATAAGATTTAAGTCAACATTATGAGTGGGAAGCACAGAATTTAAACATTACAATGTTTATAGCATGTTCTATAATAGAAATAATTCAGCACTTATTCATATTCAGTGATTTTTCCTGACTATAAAACACTCCATGTTCATTAGATCACTTAGAAAATTTAACTATATTTTAACTATGTAAAATATAACCAGAAAACTGGTAAGAAGGACAATTATAAGTAAAAAACTTTAAAGCTGTTGTGATATAAAAGACATATCAAAATTTTTTCTTTAGGAGTTCCGGTTGTGGCTCAGCGGTAACAAACCAACTAGAATCCATGAGAACACAGGTTCAATCCCTGGCCTTGCTTAGTGAGTTAAGAATCCGGCATTGCTGTGGCTGTGGTGTAGGCCTGCAGCTACAGTTTCGATTCAACCTCTAGCCTGGGAACTTCCATATGCTGCCGGTACAATCCTAAAAGACAAAAAAAAAAAATTTTTTTTTTGCTCTAAAATTCAAGTACTCCATTTTTCATGAGAACGTTACTCAAAACCTATTTACAGGTACTTTTGACATGGTTTTATCAAGTCTTTAACTAGTTTAACAATTTGTAGCACTTCAAATGTAATAACTCAGAAGAATTTTGCTGCTAGGTGCTGGCATAGTAATAGCTGCAGAAAGTTAAAGCTCATATGTTGAGAGTAGAACCAAAAAACAAAAACAATTTATACCCGCCAGTTAGAATAGTCTCCATAAGTATAGAAGCAAACAGCTACTTGCACCTAAAATTACTGTAATTAAAACAAAGTAGTTTACATTCCTAATGACCCTGCGTCATGAACAAAATATTAAATTACGTAGCATTTAGTCTAAGAACTCTTGAAAGATTGCTATCATGAATAATTTTCTTTAAAACTTTTGGGCTTAAAAGGGAAATTTTAAATTGTTTAAAACCATAATTATTCACAAGAAATGATAAAGTATGATAATAATAATTAGCTTGGGAAAGTTGTCTAATATAATAAAGTTTTAAAACTAGAAAAATATTAAAAATTAAATAAGATAACATAAATTAAAGTTTCAATTACATTCCGTCAATATGATCCTAATTATAAGGACACAGGCACACAAGTCACTATTTTAACAAGTTATTTCTCAGTCAGAATGCTACCACACTTAAAAAGAGTGTTTATTGTTGAATCAAAATATCTTTTGAGCAAAAAGTTAAAGCATTAAGTTGGAATGTTATGAGTACAAAATAACTGAGGGATATTATAAAATCATTATGCCTCTTAATAAGTTTCATTAAAGCTAGAAATCCAGGTTAGCAGAAGTCAAACAGGAAAAACAAGGATTTTAAAAGTTGGCAAGATGAGAAATGCTACCTGAAATATTTATGGCACTTGTTTTATGTTTTGTGGCTCTAGACATTAATTAATTTTTCCTGCCTAGACTCATCCTCTTTCAGTGACTCTTCATTCTGATATTCACTCTTTCTCAATGCAGTCCAAATGCTCTGATGGAAGATGATCTCTTCCCCAGCTACAGGGTTAGACTCTGGATCAAACCATACCTGAAGCTCTCTCTTTCAATTTGAAAACCAATGTATTTCCAGTATTGCTTAGTCATTTTGAATTGATTTGTATTACACTATGTTTTAAATTATATTTACATACAATGTATATGAAAATATGTATGCATAGTTAAAATAATACTAGTGAAATGAACACTCATGTAGCAGACATCAGCTTAAGAGTAAAATCTTAGTGTCTCAGAGGTCCCTTAAGTGCCCTTCCTTGTTCTAGCTGACTCCCTACTCCCATCCTCAGAAGTAGACACCATGCTGAATTTTTTATCTATCATTCCCTCACTTTCCTTTACCATTTTAGCTCCTATGCAAGTATTCCTATATACAACTATTTTCAAAATAACATTAATATGTTTTTCATTTTTTCATTTTCATTTTCTCACAAGTGAAGAGTGGAGTTTTTCAGAGACTACATGACCTGTGATACTGCAACAGGATGAATAAAGAAACAAGTAAGACCATCTATTTACATATACACAATGGATTATTACTCGGCCATATAAAGAACAAAATAATGCTATTTGCAGCAACGTGGATGGACCTAGAGATTATTCTACTAAGTGAAGTAGGTCAGGCAGATAAAGACAAATATCATACACTATTACTTATATGTGGAATCTAATAAAAATGCTAATTTACAAGATGAACGTATTTACAAAACAGAAATAGACTCGCAGATCTTGAAATCAAACTTGGTCACCAAAGAGGAAATATGTGGAGAAGAGAGAAATTAGGAGTTTGAGATTAACAGATGCATGCTATCATATATAAAATAGATAACTAGGAGTTTCCATTGTGGCTCAGCAATAATAAGTCCGCTGGTATCCATGAGGATTCGGTTTGATCCCTGGCCTTACTCAGTGGGTTAAGGATCTGGCGATGTTGTGAGCTGCAGTGTAGGTCGCAGACGCAGCTCGGATACTGTATTGCTGTGGCTATGGTATAGGTCGAATTCAACCCATAGCAGCTGCAGGGGCAGCTTGAAATCAACCCCTACCATATGAACTACCATATGCCACACTTGTGGCCCTAAAAAACAAAAAAAAACAAACAAAAAAAAAGATAATCAGGAAGGACCTACTGTATGATACAGGGAACTCTACTCAATATTCTGTAATAACCTATATGGGAAAAGAAGCTGAAAAAGAATATATATATCTGGCCCACTTTGCTGTACACCCAAACCTAATGCAGCACTGTAAACCAATTATATTTCTATTAAGACAGGCATTAAAGAAATCTGTGAAAAAAATGTAAAACAATGCCACTTTTCTCACTTTTTCTTTTTTAAATGGCTACATACGGAAGTTCTCGGGCCAGACATCTAATCTGAGCTGCTGTGGAAAACACACCAGATTCTTTAATACACTGTGCAGGGCCAGGATTAAACCTGTACCCCTACATGACCCAAGCCTCTGCAATTGGGTTCTTAACCCACTGTGCCACAGTGGGAACTCCACTCACATTTTATTTTAGAAAATATAGTTGTTTTTCTAAAAATGTTATTTATATTAACATATAATTGGTATATTATGTTACATAAAATGAAATAATATTTTTTAAATTTCTCAGTTTTAATTTTTTTTCTTTAATTCTTTTAACTATTTATTTATTTATTTTTGTGTTTTTGTCCTTTTACGGCTGCACCCGCAGCATATGGAGGTTCCCAGGCTAGGGGTCTAATCGGACCTGTAGCTGCCGTCCTACACCACAGCCACAACAATGCTAGATCCGAGCTGCGTCTGCGACCTACACCATAGCTCATGGCAACACCAGATCCTTAACCCACTGAGCAAAGCCAGGGATCAAACCCGCACCTTCATGGATACTAGTTGGGTTCATTACCACTGAGCCACAATGGGAACTCCTCTCCATGTTAATTTTAGAACTTATATGTCTAGTTCCATAAAAAGTCCTGATGGGACAACCGCTAGAATCACATTAAAAACATAGATATATTTAGGGAGAATTGCGATTTTACCATATTGAGTACTTCTACCCAAGATTATGAAAGATCTTTATGTTCACTTGGATATTCTTTGATTCTTTTTTCAATATAGTTTATGCTTTTCTCCATAAAGAACTTGATTCACTTTCATCATATCTATTCGTAGGTGCTCTGGGTTGCAATGAGAAATGCTATCTTTCCCAGTTGCATTATTTAATTATTTATTGCTGCTGCATAGATATAAAACTGACTTTTATATATTGACATTCTTATCTAGCAATCTTGCTAAATTCTGATTAAATTTCATAATTAATCTGTGGACTCAGGTTTTCTATATTAAGTTACAGTTGACCCTGGAAGAACAGGGATTTGAAGTGCACTTATACATGGATTTTCTTTTTCAGTAAATACATACTATAGTACTGCACGGCCCACAATTGAATAAACCTATAGATGAAGAACGCTGGATACAGAGGTCGTGCTGTAAAGTTATACTTTCTTATTGCACTGTGTCAAAGCCACCTTTAACCTCTGCTTTGTTCAAGGGTCAATTGTATTTAATCTACAAATAATGATAATTTCCTCCATTCTAATCATTATAACTTTTATTTCTTCTTCTTTACTACCCAAGCTCAGACTACTGGTTCAGTGTTGAACAGTGATGGTGACAGAGGACATCTTTGTCCTATTGATTATTTAAGGACATGCTTTCAATGTCACGTTAGGAAGTGCAGTAAAGTTTTTGAGCAGGCCTAATGACAGGTTTAAAAAGTTCCCTTTTAACCCCCCTACACTGTTAGTGGGAATGTAAACTGGTGCAACCTCTGTGGAAAACTGTATAGAGTTTCCTCCAAAAACTGAAAATAGAGTTCCCATATGATCCAGCAATCCCACTCCTGGGCATCTATCCAGAAACAACGAAAACTCTGTAATTCAAAAAGATGCATACACCACAATGTTCAGAGCAGCTCTATTTGCAACAGCCAAGGCATGGAAACAACCGAAGTGCCCATCAACAGAAGAATGGACACAGAAGATGTATTGCCATTTGCAGCAAAATGGATGGACCTAGAGAACATCATATCAAGTAATGTAAGTCACACAGAGAAAAACAAATATTAAATGATATTACTTATCTATGGACTCTAACGAAGAATACAAGACAGAAACAGATACAGAAAACAAACTTATGATTACCAAGGGGGAAAGGGGTTAGTAAATTAGGAGTCTGGGATTAACAGACACATTTAGTATACACTTTTATACTATATATAAAACAGATAAGCAACAAGGATTTACTATTGTCAAAGGGAATAACATTCAACAGCTTATAATAACGTATAATGGAAAATAATCTAAAAAAATTGTATATATAACTGAATCACTTTGCTGTATACCTGAAACTAAAATAATACTGTAAATCAACTACCAATTTTAAAACATTCCCTTTTATTCTGTTTGCTAAGAGTTTTTTTTTTCATGAGCTTAGTTACGCAGAATTCTTTTTCTGCATCTTTTGAGATGATTATATGATTTTATCCCTTGAACTGATACTACAGTGAATCACATTAATATATTTTCTAATGTTAAATCATCTAACATCCTGTAATAAATTTAACCACAATGTTATTTTCTTTTCATTTCAAATTTACTATCAAGCATGCTCAGCATCACTAATTATTAGAGAAATGCAAATCAAAACCACCATGAGGTACCACCTTACATCAGCCAGAATGGCCATCATTAAAAAGTCTACAAACAATAAATGCTGGAGAGGGTGTGAGAAAAGAGAACCCTATTTCACTGTTGGTGAGAATGTAAATTGGTGCGACCACTGTGGAAAACAGTATGGAGATTCCCTACAAAACTAAAAATAGAATTACCATTTGATCCAGCAATCCCACACCTGGGCATCTATCCAGAAAAAACCATGACTTGAAAAGATACATGTACTCCAATGTTCATTGCAGCACTATTTACAATAGCCAAGATATGGAAGCAGCCTAAATGTCCACTGACAGAGGAGTGGATAAAGATGTGGTACATATAAACAATAGAATATTAGTCAGCCATTAAAAGGAAAGAAATAATGACATTTGCAGCAATATGGATGGACCTAGAAATTATCATGCTAAGTGAAGTCAGTCAGACAGTGAGAAACCAGCATCAAATGCTATCACTTACATGTGAAATCTAAAAAAAGGACACAGTGAACTTCTTTGCAGAACAGATATTGACTCAGACTTTGAAAAACTTATGATTTCCAAATGAGACTGGTCAGGGGGTGGGGGGATCCATGGGGGTTTGGGATGTAAATGCTATAAAATTTGGTTGTGATGATCGCTGTACAACTATAAATGTAATAAAATTCATTGAGTAATTTAAAAAAATTGCTACCAAGCAAATCAGTTTGATTTAAGAAAAAAATTGCATTGAATTAAAAAATAAAATTGTACTGGTTTCTTACTACTTTTGGTTTCAAGGTTGTGCTAACCTCTTAAAAATGAGTTTGGGAACATTCTCAATCTGTTTTCTGGAAGAGTTTGTATTGGATTGGATTGGTCTATTCTTTGAATGTTTGGATAACTAACCAAGAATGCCTCCTGTACCTAGTTTTATTTGTTGTTTATGTTTGACTCTATCTATAAAAAGATTTTAATTAAAGATTCAATTTCTCAAAAAGTGTGTTAAAATCTCACACTGTTGTGGTGGATTTTATAAAAATCTTCTTATAGCTCCATCATATTATATTTTGAGGCCACATTGTTAGAGGCATACAAACGTAGAATTATTTTATCTTCTTGGTGAACCGAATATTTTATCATTATGCAATGACCTTCTTTAAAGTAATTTTATCTGGTAATAATATAGCTAAATCATGTTTCTTTTACTTGATATTTAACAGGTACTCCTTTTGAATCCTTTTTAGTTTTTTTGTGTTCTTGCATTTTATATCTGACTCATAAAACTAGCATTAAGTGTTTGTTTCAATCCACCCTGAAATTTTTGGCTTTTAATTGGAAAGTTTATTCCATTCATGGCTGTGGGGATTCCTGGACATTAAAACTTATTTTTACCTTCTTATTGTGTACATTCGATCTGTCCAATTTTTCATGTCTTTTCCTCCTTTCCCAAATTCTCCTTTTCCCTCATCCTCACTCTCAGCAGACAATTGCTTCCTATCTCATTAAGAGAAAGAAGCAGTCATAGGAAAGCTTCCCTAAGCTCATCCACAACATCAAGTCACTTCACTGCATCTGGACCTGTCTATAGTGTCTTTTCTTCTATTGAGGATAAACTGCTCATCCTCCTAGCAAAGGCCAACACCACCATTCATGCACTAAGTCCCATCTGTCCTTGCCTCCTAAATGACCTTGCTCCAGCCATTCTCCACTCTCCATTGTGCATCACCAATCTTTAATCTCTATGGATGTTTCCCATAAGTATATGTATACAATTTGTCTTCCATCTTTAACATGTTCTGGCTCAGGACCCTGTTTTCTCCTGCAGTCATGACTCCATTTCTCTCCTTGATTTTACAGCAAAAGTCTTACAAAGAGTTGTCTATACTTGGATTGGTCTGTTCTTTGACTTGTCTTCAGTTTCTCTCCCTTTCCCTGAACCAACTCCCATGAGGTAAGGCACCTCATGGGGTGCCTTACTTTCACATTGTAAATCCTGTTCTCATTTCTATCCTACTTGATCACACAAAAGCACTTGACCAGCTGATTATTCTCCTTTCCTTGAAATATTCTTTTCACTTGGCTTCCAGACACTCAATGGTCCCACTTTTATCTTACCTCATTAGTGGCATCTTCGTTTCCTTTGTCCTTTATACCTTTTCTCTCTCACCACCACATGTAGGAATGTTCCAAAGCTCAATCCTTGGAATTGTTTTCTTTTCTAACTAATCTTATTCCATTGGTGACTTCATGGTATTTTAAACCATGAAGATGGGGATCTGCGTTGCTTATTGTTGTTTGCCCTCAGCTTATGTATATAAAAAAACACAGAACTTTAAATTTTTAACACTTTGACCTAAATAGAATTTATTTGAGGGTACTGTATGAAATTAAGTATTATACAACGCTTTGTTATTTATGAACACTTTGTCAATTCTTAAAACATTTCTATAAAAACAAATGACAATCTCTTTTTTAGAGATGATTGTGTTTAGTTATAAAATTCCAACTTTTTAAAATTACTTACTGAATTTTATTATCTTCATAGGTGTACAACAATCATCACAACCAAATTTTATAGCATTTCCATCCCAAACCCTCCGTGCACCGCCCCCCACCTGTCTTATTTGGAAACCATAAGTTTTTCAAAGTCTGTGAGACAATATCTGTTCTTCAAGGAAGTTCATTGTGTCCGTTTTTTAGATTCCACACATAAGTGATAGCATTTGATGTTGGTGTCTCATTGTCTGACTGACTTTATTTAGCACGATAATTTCTAGATCCATCCATGTTGCTGCAAATGCCGTTATTTCTTTCCTTTTAATGGCTGAGTAATATTTCACTGAATTTCCAACATTTTAAAGGACATTTCAATTTTACTTACGTTGCTGGAAATGCCATTATTTCTTTCCTTTTAATGGCTAATATTCCACTGAAATTCCAACATTTTAAAGGACATTTCAATTTTACTTAAATGCGTTTTAAAATAAATGACCTACGTTAAATATAATGCTAAAAATAATAAAAGTTTAAAAATGTTAATATCTCTATTACTATCTCTCCCTATTTAATATCTCTCCCATTCCTAATCTTCTCTGATCCTTTTATTGTCATAAGGGTCAAATATTTAAGAAATAGCAACTGTGTTTTTTTTTTTTTTGGTCTTTTGTCATTTAGGGCCACATCTGGCATGTGGAGTTTCCCAGGCTAGGGGTCTAATCAGAGTTACAGCTGCAGGGCTACACCACAGCCACAGCAACGCAGGATCTGAGCCACATCTACAACCTACACCACAGCTCAAGGCAATGCCAGATCCTTAACCCGCTGAGTGAGGCCAGGGATCGAACCCTCAACTTCATGGTTTCTAGTTGGATTCGTTTCCACTGCACTATGACGGGAACTCCTGTGTTTTGTTTCTTAAAGCTGGTTTATTTCATGGGTATTAACAACAGGATTTGTTAATTATTCCTGGAAACTGCATTTTAAACCAGGCATCAAAAAGATGATGAAATGACATGAAACAATGATATAATGTCTTCATGATTTTTTAAAAAAATAAGGAAACAAAGAAGGAAATTGTCTACTAAAAAAAATGTTTATGGCTATGCTTTTTTTTAAATATAAAGTAGAAATTTTGTTCAAAAGAGAAAACAAGCATTTTTTTAGTCCTTAAACAAGTTTATCTACCACTGCATAACAACTTGCCACCAAATTGACAGCATAAAACAATTTGTTATCTTTCATAATTCTGTGAGTTGACTGACAGCTTGGTGATTCTCATTTTGGAGTCTTACCTGCATTTGCTCAGGTGGTAAATGGGGCTGAAGTCATCTGAAGGTTTGGGTTGGACATCCAAGACGGCTTCCTCACTCACATGATGTACACTTCAAGTGGGTGGGCTGGTCAGGCCTCTGTCTGTTCCCATGGCCCATGAGGCAAGTTGAATTTGCTCACAGCATGCTGGTCTAAGATAGATTTCCAATGGCTACTTGTTTCCCCTAGAACAATAGCTCCAAGTGACCAAGGCAGAAGCTACAAGGCTTTTTGCAATCCATTCTTAGAAATCACAAATCGTCACCACTGCTGTACTCTATTTGTTATATGGCACCAGCCCAGATTCACTGTTGGGGGAGCAGGCACAAGGACATGAATACTAGAAGGTAAAATTCGTTGGGAGGACATTTTTGGAGCCCAGAAGTGCTTTCTACGTTTTATAAAGAGACTGGTAAAGGTACCAAAATAATACCTTCTTTTGAATATGATGGGTTTCGAAAGGCAGAAAAAAATCAGGAATGATTCTCTGCAGCCAAGCATGAATTTTCCAGCCTTTATGTAATCCTTATAACTTGTCTTTCTAATCATATTCCCTTCTACTACTTTGGAGAATTTAACTGTGTATTCAAACTGAAAGCAAAGAATGAGAAAAAGTCAGGAGAAACACCTAGAAACCCCTAACTGAATGATACTTCATGAAAGTTTGACCCCTTGTAAGGTATGTTTCTTTATCAAATACTAGGTGTACATAACGGCTTATCATAATATAATAACGGTACACTGAAAATGTCATAGAATATTAGACCTTGAAGAGGCTTGAAAGTCAATCTCTATTTTAAAGACATGCTCACTAAGGCCCAGAGTGGTTAAGCAACTTACTAAAAGTTTATACGAGTCATTGAAGACTTCTAACTCCTGGTCCACAAATTTGCATACAACATGCTGCCTTTTTCATTTACCCAGTAATATTTCAACTAAAACTTTGAATTACTAACAAGACAACTGGACTTGATTATGGTTGATCCTTATTAATTTTTGACTTAAAAATGATACCTGTGATGTAACATAGATATGAGACAAAGTTTATTCTAAACTAGCATTTCTTAAATTTGAGTAAAATTAAAAGAAGGCAAAAAACTTCAATGGCCATATTGTTGACAAATTTTATATTAAATATTACATGAATATGTTCAAATATGAAACTCTGGGTAAATTTCTTATGGTTAGAACATGTACATAACTGTGAAGCCACAAAGAAATGTGCAAGTTTGTTAAATAATATCTAACATATATACTAGTTAGTGGGTGGCAGCACTTTACATATACCCTTTTTAATATTCACAGCAATCCCATTAGCTGGACATTCTTTTTTTTTTTTTTGTCTTTTTGCCTTTTCTAGGGCTGTGCCCATGGCATATGGAGGTTCCCAGGCTAGGGGTCTAATCAGAGCTGTAGCTGCCAGCCTACACCACAGCTACAGCAATGCATGATCCTTAACCCACTGAGCAAGGCCAGGGATCGAACCCACAACCTCATGGTTCCTAGTCGGATTCATTAACCACTGAGCCACGATGGGAACTCTAGGTGGACATTCTTAAACTCATTTGATAGATGAAGAAATCAAGACTGATAGAAGCTAAGCAACTTGTCCAATGCCATACAACTAGAAAGTGGGGAACTGAGCTTCACAAAAAGTTCAGACAATTAAGTGAGTGTGAAGAATGAGATTTTTGGACAGAAATTAAATTGCTGTTTGTAATGTGATTGTGGTACTGACTGTAACTGTAGATCTTCTAGGTTTAACATAATTTAATTAAAATGAGCTCTTAAAAAGATACATGAACCCCAGTGTTCATAGCAGCATTATTTACAGTTGCCAAGATATGGAAGCCACTTAATTATCCATCAACAGATGAATGGATAAAGAAGAAGATAGATAAAGAGGTAGATATAGATATATGATGGAATATTACTCAGCCATAAAAAGAATGAAATCTTGCCACATGTGGCAATATGAATGGACTTGGGAGGCATCATGCTAAGTTAAATACAGAGAAAGACAAATATTGTATGTTTTCACTTATCTATGGAAACTAAAAAATACAACAAACTAGAAGCAGAGTCACAGATATAAAAGAACAAACTAGTGACGCACCAACATCCATATTATAGGGGTGCCAGAGGGAGAAGAGAGAGAGAAGGGGACAGAAAAAATATTTGAAGAGATAATAGCCAAAAACTTCCCTAATATGGGAAAGGAACCACTCAGTCAAATTCAGGAAGCGCAACGAGTACCATATAAAATAAACCCAAGGAGGAACACCCCGAGACACATATTAATCAAAATGACCAAAATTAAAGACAAAGAGAAAATT
>PVHT020000010.1:0-36570 GCA_004024745.2 Catagonus wagneri | reverse complement strand
TCATCTGAAACTCTGCAGGCCAGAAGGGAGTGGCATGATATACTTAATGTGATGAAAGGGAAAAACTTCCAACCAAGATTGCTTTACCCTTCAAGGCTCTCATTCAGATTTGAAGGAGAGATCAAAACCTTTACAGATAAGCAAAAGCTAAGAGATTTCTATAACATTAAACCAGCTTTACAACAAATCTTAAAGGAACTTCTCTAGTCAGAAAAGAAAAGGCCACAACCAGAAACAAAAACACCACAAATGACAAGGCTCACCAGGAAAGGCATATACTTAAGAGATATTTATAGGACATTCCATCCAAAAGCAACAGAATACACATTCTTCTCAAGTGTGCATGGAACATTCTCCAAGATTGATCACATCCTGGGTTACAAATCAAGCCTCAGTAACTTTAAGAAAATTGAAATCATTTCAAGCATCTTCTCCGACCACAATGCTATACGACTGGAAATCAACAACAAGAAAAAAATGGCCAAAAATACAAATACGTGGAGACTAAACAACACGCTACTAAACAACCAATGGATCACTGAAGAAATCAAAGAGGAAATTAAAAAATACCTGGAAGCAAATGACAACAAAGATACGACACTCCAAAACCTCTGAGATTCAGCAAAAGCAGTTCTAAGAGGAAAGTATATAGCAATACAAGCCTACCTCAGGAAACAAGAAAAAGCTCACATAAACAACCTAACTTTACATTTAAAGCAGCTAGAGAGGGAAGAAACCAGGTCATGGAAACAACCTAAATGCCCATCGACAGAGGAGTGCGTAGGGAAGATATGGTACATACACACAATGGAGTATTACTCAGCCATTAAAAGGAACGAAATAACGGCATTTGCAGCAACATGGATGGACCTAGAAATTATCATGCGAAGTGAAACCAGTCAGACAGTTAGACAGCAACACCCAATGCTACCGCTTACATGTGGAAGCTAAAGAGACACAATGAACTTCTTTGAAGAGCAGACAATGACTCATACAGATTTTGGAAAACCTTGGTTTTTCAAGTGGGACAATCTGGGGGGTGGGGGGATGCACTGTGGGTTTGGGACACAAAAATCTATCACATTGACTTGCGATGATCTATGTACACCTATAATTGAAATAAAATTCATTGTTATTAAAAAAAAAGAACAAACTAGTGGTTACTAGTAGGCTACTAGTAGGGAGAGGGAAGAGGGAGGAGCAATATAGGGGTAGGGGATTCTGAGATATAAACTATTAGGTGCAAAAGGATATATTTTACAAACCAGCGAATATAGCCAATATTTTATAATAATTATAAATGGGGTATAACCTTTAAAAATTGTGAATCACTATATTGTACACCAGTAAATTATATAATAAAAAATGCTTTAATTAAAATGAGCTGTATAGTGACTAATTTCTCCCATCACTTTTTTTCTTCTATCAACTGCTAAATATAACTTGGAAGCACATAAATTAGTGTTATTTGGTCTTCATTAGAAGGGAATGTCTTGTTAGAAACTAAGTCTACATCTGCTCTTTCATTCAATTTTTTAGAGAATTCCTGATTACTATTTATTATTGAAATATGATTCACATACTACAAAGTTCTCTCTTTTGAAGTGTACATTCAGTCATTTTTACTATATTCACAAAGTCCTGCAACTATCACCATTACCTAATTCCAGGATATTTTCATCCTATCAAAAAGAAACCTTCTATCCATTAAGCAGTCATTCCCCATTCCCCTCCACACTAGCCAGTAGATTAGCAACTACTAGTTTCTTTTCTGTCTGTATGGATTTGTCTATTCTGGACATTTTATATAATGGAATCATAAAAAATATGGGCTTTTGTGCCCGGCAGCTTTGACATGGACTTTTTTTTTTGTCCCCACCCGAGACATGTAGGGATCCCAGGCCTAGTTCCCTGGCCAAGGACCAAACCCGCACCACAGCAGCAACCTGAGCTGCTGCAGCGACAATGCCAGAGCCCTAACCTGCTGCGCCACAAGAGAACTCATGGATCAATTTTTCAAGATTCATCCATGCTGTAGTCCGTATCAGTAATTCACTTATTTTTATAACAATACCTGAATAATATCCTATTGCATGGATATACTACATTTCATTTACACTTTCATCAACTGATAGATATTTGAGTTGTTTCTGCTTTTAAGCTATTATAAATAACACTGCAGTGAACATTAGAACGCAAGTTTTTATGAGGACATATGTTTTCAGTTGTGTTGGGTATATACCTAGGAGTGGAATTGTGAGGTGTACCACTTTACATTCCCATCAGTAATGTATGTATATTCTAATTTCTCTACTTTCTCATCAGTTCTTAATACTGACTTTTTGATGACAGCTATCTTAGTGGGTATAAAGTGATATCTTGTGATTTGTTTTGCATTTCTCTAAGAATGCAATGCAATGATGTTGAGCATCTTTCCATATCTTTATTGGTCATTTACATATCCTCTTTGGAGAAATATGTATTCAAATCACTTGTCCATTTTGTAACTGAGTTATCCTTTTACTGTTTAGCTGTGAGTTCTCTCATTACGGTTTGACAGGATATACTGCTAGGCACCAATGCAATGATAAATGCAAAAAGCATGGGTTCTGAAATTGCAAACTTGTACTCAGTTATAAAAGTGGTCCTCTATGAGAACCAAAATAAAATCTGCTTTTACTGAAATTTGGAAGAGTATCCTTAAAAAATACACATTTTATATGTTTAATAAGATACTGGTATCAGAAATAGTCCCTCCACCTAACATTGCAAAGAGTAAATTATTCAGAGTTTAAAGCAGTATTGGTTATAATAGCAAAAGAATCAGAAAATATATTATTCTAACGCTTAGAGTTAAGAATAATTCTACACCAAGATTACGGACTACAGGAGTTCCTGTGGTGGCACAGTGGTTAACGAATTCGACTAGGAACCACGAGGTTGCGGATTAGAATACCCGCCCTTGCTCAGTGGGTTAACAATCTGGCGTTGCCGTGAGCTGTGGTGTAGGTTGCAGACGCGGCTCGGATCCTGTGTTGCTGAGGCTGCAGCATAGGCCAGTGGCTACAGCTCCGATTAGACCCCTAGCCTGGAAACCTCCACATGCCACAGGTGCAGCCCTAAAATGACAAAAGGCAAAAAAAAAAAGATTACAGACTACAAAGCAATTAAGAATTATAAGCATGTGGACCATGTTGATATATGGAAATTCATTAGTGAAACAATGTTAACTACAAAATATCTGTCTTTTACAGATATACACTCATATACTCTAATAGATTTATAACTGTTTTATGTCATTTTGTCTTCACACAAAATCTATACAAATATATTTTTTAAATCTATTGAAGTTTTTAATATATTTACATATTGTTTTTTGCCTAAGTCTATTTAAAATAGATTATACATAAATCTATTAAAATACATGAACGTGTATTGACAAATAAATGTAAGGTAATATTAACTGAATTTTATGTTTATTGGACTCTGGTTTCAGAAAGCAGTATTTCACAAAAAGTGGTTCTTATTTTTTCTTTTTTATGGCATATATGGAGGTTCCCAGGCCAAGGGTTGAATCAGTATTGGCATACACCACAGCCACAGCAACACTGGATCCAAGTTGTGTCTGTGACCTACACCATAGTTCACAGCAATGCCAGATCCTTAACGCACTGAGCGGGACGAGGAATCAAACCCACATCCTCACGGATCCTAGTTGGGTTCCTTAACCACTGAGCCACGATGGGAACTCCCTGGTTCTATTTTATTAATAACATTGCTCACAAAGATTCAATGTTCAAAAAATTGGGGGGACTTTATTGGAAATAAGTAAAAGTCTTTTTTGGAACAAATTCTCAGAGCCTTTAAACCTATGAACATGCATTGTGAATCTCTAAAAGAAAGGTTCTTCATTACATCTCAAAGTCTGTTATTTTGATCATAATTTACATTTATTTTACTTGTGTAAACAAATATAAATAAATCTCATTTGCACTTGTTTACTAATTTATCTTCCCCACCCAACTATAAATTCTAACAGGACAGGTAATATTTCTCTTTTCTTCACTATTGTCCCTGGTGCCTCAGCCAGGGCATACAGCAGGTGCTCAATAAATACTTGTAGTGAATGTGTTACTTGTAGTGAATGTATTTTACTTGAAGGAGCATCTTGAGGGACTACTGTTTGAAGTTACACACTTTGGAAACTACCACTCTAAAGTTACTCAACTGCATAATAACTTCAAAGAAAAAACTGTGTTAACACATCTAGGACACAAGAAATCCATTTAATGAATTATTGCTACACTTTGGTGGAATCCATTACTACTTTAGGGAACTGAAGAGATTTCTCTGAGAGCACATCATGACCCGGAAAAATCTTGCGAAATTATTTTTATACTCTGAAATCCCAACTGAAAACAGTAGCAGAAATGACAGTAACTGTGGAAGAAGCTTAGGAATCATGCTTTGTATCCATACCAACAATTCTGGGAACATATTTAGCAACATGAGATTTTCTTTCAAGGCTGTCTGCTTATTTTAATATTTAAGTATTTTAATAGGAAGAGTAGACATTCCTTCTGGAAATTGCAAAATTATTATTATTATTTTCTTTTTTTGGTCTTTTTGCCTTATCTAGGGCCGCACCCGCGGCATGTGGAGGTTCCCAGGCTAGAGGTCTAACAGGAGCTATAGCTGCCGGCCTTCACCACAGCCAGAGCAACGCCGGATCCAAGCCGCATCTGCAACTGACACCACAGTTCATGGCAACGCCGGATCCTTAACCCACTGAGCAAGGCCAGGGATCGAACCCGCAATCTCATGGTTCCTAGTCGGAATTGCTAACCACTGAGCCATGAAGTGAACTCCAAATTGCAAAATTATTGACTCATTGATTCTCTTATAGGCTAAGTGATTTCACATGTAACTTGATTTTCTTTTTTTTGATAGTCTGAGTCCATGTTGGGATAGCTATTGAAAACATTTAAAATATATGGCTAATCTATCTACATGTTTTATACAATAATTTATAGTTTAGGATAGTTTAAAAATGCATTATTTTTGTTGGGGTTAGTAGATACAAACTATTACATTTAAAATGGATAAGCAATGAAGTCCTACTGTATAGCACAGGGAGTTATAACCAATCTCTTGGGACAGACCATGATGGAGGATAATATAAAAAAAGGGAATGTACCCTAAAAAGACAAAAATAAAATAAAATAGTTCCTGTCGTGGCTCAGTGGAAATGAATCTGACTAGCATCCATGAGGATTCAGGTCAGATCCCTGGCCTCCATCAGTGGGTTAAGGATCTGGTGTTGCCATGAGCTGAAGTGTAGGTCCAAGACACAGCTCAGATCCCAAGTTGCTGTGGCTGTGGTGTAGGCCGGCAACTGCAGCTCCCATTCAACCCCCAGCTTGGGAACCTCCATAGGTCATGGGTGAGGACCTAAAAAGACAAAATATAAAATAAAAAGGGAATGTGTATATATATATATATATATATATATATATATATGTATTATATGAGATTGCGTCACCTTGCTGTACAGCAGAAATTGGCACAACACTGTAAATAAACTGTATTCTAATAAAATTTTAAATGTTTTATTTTTGAATAATATTTTGTGAAAGTTATATAATGCAATTGCTTTTTTTAAGAACTTGGGAAAGCTAAATACTTTTCATTAACTACTAAGATTCATGAATTTCCTTCACTTTAGTCCTCGAGAAGTGCTAAAAAATGCTTATTTCATTATTTCAAAGTAGTGTTGAAGCAAAATAATAAAAATTGATATAAAATTTTTTCCGGTTTCCGAAGTGGAAAGAATTTTACCAGCTACCAATGCTGCCTCATCATAAAAGAAAGGTAACTTATGCCTAAACTTTAATTATATTTGGTGGTGGGGGAAGAGGCACACGTCAAGTCAAAGCATGTATTTCTAAAGGAGCATTTGCAAAGGTTAATCTGTGTATAGACTACAGAGGGGAAAGTGCAGTGTTCAATGATCAATCCAAGACCAGCTTCAAGAGTTTTTTTCCTGATGAATAAACCACCGAGAGAGACTTTTTTTCAGGCTTAAATCTGCTGAAATAGGAGTTTACTACTATGAAAAAAATTCCCCAAATTTGAGAATTTTCAGGAAATTAATTTTATATCTGAGAATAAATATCTCTTACTTTTGCAGACATCTTCAGCACAAAAGACAAAGGATACCTGACGATTTCGCAATCCGCTGGGAGAAAATTTACATAATCCCCAAATCAAAGGTGGCTTTACAGTTCAGAAATGCCCAGAACAATCAAGGCCATTGAGGCCCTTGCAGTTAAGTGGCTTTCCCGGGAATCCAGGTATCCCGACCCCAGTCTTAACCTTCTTTTCTCCAACACCAAAGCTCGAGCGCCACCAGCTCGAGTGAAGGTCAAAGCTAGGAAACTACAAAGCAGCCCGCCGGCTCTGCGGGTTCTCCTGTCCCAGGGAGTTTTTAATTGTGGTTCATGAAAGGGCATTTCTGAACATTTTATTCTAAGGACTCAGTTCAGTCAAAAGATGATTTGGGTGGGTAGAGGTAAGGGAAAAATTACAAACAGGATAAAAAGAGCAGTTTCTCGGAGACTTGTCAGGAGCTGAGTCGGGAAGACCAGACTGGGGCGGGGCGGGGTGGGGGGGTGTCTAATAAAAAGCCAAGTTTAGAATTGGAAAGGCGACCATAACAGCACACAAGCAGTGGAGTGGAAAAGCGGGTTGATTTTTCTTGAGCGGATTCAAAAGGAACCCCAGGGGAGCCCTACAGAGAGGTAGGCTGGCGAAGGGCGGAATACTGGGCTGCTCCCAGAACCGCGCAGCAGGGACTCCTCGCCTCACTGCTCGCCCCCCTCGGCGTTCCACGTCTTCCCGGCTGTCCTCACGCCCTCCCCTCACCCGCTTCGAGCTCCTCGACTCCTCCCAGGCTCCTCGGCAAGCCCACCTCGCCCGCTAGGCCCTCCAGCTCTCCCGGGAGCCTCCCGGGCTGGCTCCCAGCTCTGCGCCCTCCTGGCGCGCAGCCCCTGGCGGTGACTCCTGTGAGGCCCAACTCCGGCGAGGCCCGCCTCCGCGCGCCTCCCTGTCTCCCTTCCTCCCCTCGCCGCCCCCACCCCCTCAGCCGCTCCCCCGCCCCAATCCGTGAGCGATCTGGCCCCGGGAGGCTGGGGAGCAGCCAGAGCGCGGCCGACGCGGCACCAACCCCGCACCGCTGGCCAGAGGCGCGGGCCCTAGGCTCCCGAGCCCGGGGCAGGCCCCCGGGGAGTTGGCGCCGCTAACCCGAAGCTGTGAGGTCCGCCCCTGCCCGGCTCTGAGGGCGCGGAGGTGAGCGGGTCTGGGAAGGGCGCGCGACGAGGTATTAGCGGCGGAGTTGGGGGAGTTGAGGGTCAGGATGCGATTGCCGCCACGCGCTGCATCCCTTTTCCCGGGATTCCGCACCTTTGCCGCCCCCCACCCCCTCGACCTGCCAGGGTTCCTGGTCCCTGGCACCTTGAGGCGGAGTAGCAAGGGTGGGGAAGGGTATCTGTTCCACAGATTCCTCCCTTTACTCCTTCTGGTCCTCCCGGGGCTCCCAGAAAGTCCTGGGGTTGACTGGGCCCAGGAGAAAGGAGGCCGGGAGAGACCTCGACCCAGGTAGGAGGGGCCCCACAGGGAAAGGGCAAGCCGGTTACCTTAGCCTCCCTGGTAGTCTCCTTAACGGCTTTGGGTTCCTGCAGCGCATTTCACTGAAGATCCTGCAGCGCTGCTTTTGCGAACGGGTATTTCTAGTAGTCATTTTGTTTATTACCCACTGACGTGACTGTGCTGTGCTTAGGCCATTATGTGTTAGAAAGTAATTGGCCTCTTCTTTGAGTGTCCTAAATTATCTGAGCCCTGTATTCAGCCGCAGCCGAAACTTGTTGAAAATTATGCCCTAAAAATCCTGCTCTTAAAATAGAGCAGAGAGATAAAGAGAATTTTTGTAGAGAGATTTCCATTTATCTTCCCCACCTCTTGGAGAAGGTTTGGTGTCAGTTTTTACTCCTCAGGCAGTACATTTTTTAGATGGAAAAACTTATTCCAGGCCAGGCCATGGTTAATTGACACTCATCAGTGTGGGTCAAAGTGGGAGATGTAGAATTCGAAGTCCCACCCCCATCCTCTTGACTCTGACTGCACTCTAGTCTGCTAACTGCCCCGCTGCTGCAGAGAACATTTTTAGTTCTCTCAAACCAGGTCCCCCACCACACCCCACACACCTTTTGTTCACCTTCGTTAGGACTTCATGTTGATATAAATTTATTTTTTTCTTTAAGGCCCTATATTTTTTGTATTTGTTTTTGTTTTTAGGGCCGCACCCGCGGCATATGGAGGTTCCCAGGCTAGGGTCAAATCGGAGCTACAGCCGCTGGCCTACACCACAGCCACAGCAAGGCAGGATCAAAACCTCATCTGCCATCTACACCACAGCTCACAGCAACGCCGGATCCTTAACCCACTGAGCGAGGCCAGGGATCGAACCTTCGTCCTCCTGGATGCTAGTCGGTTTGTTAACTGCTGAACCTTGATGGGAACTCCCCTATTTTTTTTTTAAGTTTAATAGACATTTATTCTATTATATAGAGTTGAACCTCTACACACAAACATGGTTTAAGTTTTTTTTTTTTTGATTGGGAAGGAATTTAGATCTCAAGTTTTTCGAGCTTGCTACCTTTTCTGGAAACCATTTAAATGAGACTTTTAAAAGACCCTTGAAGTACATATGAGAAAAATTGGTTCAAGGAAACCAGCAATTATATTTAAAAATTACTTATTAAGATAACAAACCAAGAGTTGGACAGAATTGGGGCAATTCCTCTTCCATATTTCCTGCACACTCTAATCCACCCTGGGCAACAGAAGCCTAGTCCACTAGCAGACAGAATGCAAACAGGATGTTGCGGTATGCCAGACACTAAGGTGGGCACAATTAATGGCCTGGCAAGTGTGTGGAATGGTGAGGATCTTAAGGGGAGTTTGAGCAGGGATGAGAAAAATAACTGTAGACAACACGTAAAGTTAGTTTGAAAATCATGAACTTGTATTGACACCGACTACCTGACTTTTCTCAGTAGCCTTATGGGAATGGATAAAGTGGCTTTACCCAAGAAAACTTTTAACAGTGATTAGATTTAGCAGTGTTTTCCCCCCTAAGGTGGCTTAGACTCGCAAACTAGTAGTACAGATAAAACATTTAAAATTTTGATCTTCGATTTTTTTCTATCCTCCCACACTTGAAAGGCATCTTATGGACACCAATTTCTCAATCCTAGCATTACTGGCTTAACAAACCTTAAGGCTAGTAAACACTGTCTCATTTACTTAGTTCAGTTTCCATCAGTTTCAGTATATGCCAGTGTAA
The DNA here is from genome assembly GCA_004024745.2 of Catagonus wagneri. Lineage (NCBI taxonomy): Eukaryota > Metazoa > Chordata > Mammalia > Artiodactyla > Tayassuidae > Catagonus > Catagonus wagneri. Next base: position 27,167 of record PVHT020000010.1, on the reverse strand, counting down.
ATACCATGACTACTTTGCAATATTCTACAAACCCTAGAGTCATGGGATTGAACGTTTTATGGGACTAATTTATGAGAGTCATGGGAATTCCAGGTTTTGTGTCAGCTTCAACGGTACCATGGAGGCCAAGGCAATTGAATTTATGTTAACCAGGATTTGTTCCATTTTTAAGAGACTCCTCTTGCCACAGGTTTATTCAGTTCTCTTAAAAATGGTGGCAGGAGTTCCCGACATGGATCAGTGGAAACTAATCTGACTAGTATTCATGAGGACACAGGTTTGATCCCAGGCCTCTGGCTCAGTGGGTAAAGGATCCGGCGTTGCTATGAGCGGTGTTATAGGTGGCAGACACGGCTTCGATCTGGCGTTGCTGTGGCTGTGGCATAGGCCAGCGGCTGCAGCTCTGATTCGATCCCTAGCATGGGAACCTCCATATGCCTCGGGTGAGGAACTAAAAAGACAAAAAAAAAAAAAGGTGGCATTCTTTTACTTTTCTCCTTTTGTAAGCCGCAGTTACATAAACGGATGAGATTTAAGTCTAAAAGTGTGGGCTCTAGTCAGCTTTCATTATTTTTCTGCGTATGATCATGATAAAGGATCAGGACATCCTTCACATTTTTAAGGAGAATACAATTTATAGTTTGTTGAGGCTCTATTTTTGTTGTTGTTGTTGTTCTGCAGCTCTGTCTGTTGTTTCAAAGCTTAAAAGTTATCTACGGAAGAAAAATACCCATCCTAGATATTTTGCAGGATATTTAGAAACATAATTGGAAGGGCTGCAGTTTCTTTCTCTTAGCTAGTTGGTCTTTTAAAGGGTGAGGGAATGAGACCATCAATAATGATGACTTGAGCTAACTGCAGAAATGGAATGAAAGCTATGTCTCTGGGTCACTATTGTATTGGTGACATGGAAAAAAAACTTGTGAACGAACTTAATTATATGTTAATACTGAAAAAGCACAGATGACAGCATTTTTCAAAGGAAGTTAGAAAGGTGAGAAAGAAGGTACACCAAAAGTTTGAAAGCCTAGGACTGCTGTTTCAATAAAGAGCACAATGGGGCCACCAGGAGATGCATGTACTCTGTGCTCAGCCAGTAACCGTGACGTTGACATATCACTTACTCCCTTTGGACCCACATGTCTTCGTCAGCAAAATGGGGGATTTCATCTAGAGACCTGTTACGTCTTTCGGTCCTGACATTTTTGTATGTATTTGAAAACAAAGGATATTTATTGCATTCTTATTTACTATGTGCCAGGCATTGTGAAGGCAGTGATGGATGAGACAAAAAGGTGGTTCTGCCTTCAAGGAGCTTATTGTCTGTTAGGGGAAGTAGTAATGGATAAAGAAACAATTACATAAGACAGGAAATTTAGCAAGGGCTTAGTAATGGATAAAGAAACAGTTACGTAAGGAAGGAAACTTAACAAGGGCTCAAAACAAAACAACTGGAGCAAACCGTTCTACTGTAGAGACATAATGTGCATGTGCAATGTTCCTAGGATGGGAAAGTGGTCTTTTCTGCTTCCAGAAAAGGATGCTGGGGCTAGACCCAGGGAGTAACAGTCATACAGGATGACATTGGAGAGGTGTGCTGGGGCTAGCCAGTCCGTTCAGAGCCTTCAGGTCAGGTTCATTCAGCTCGGGAAGGTGACTGTAGTTCAAACTGCAACAGGAAGCCCACTGATTTTTAAGGAGGTGAAAGACTTCGTCAGATTTACGTTTTAAGATGATCTTAGCTGCTGTTTGGAGAATGACTTGGAAAGAGGCAAAGGAGTAGAGAGACCAATTAGAAAATGTTTATAGAGTTCAGGAGAAAGGTGATAGAGCTGGATTAAGCTGGTGTCCTTGGAGAGAGATTTAAGAAATATTTCAGAGAACAGAAGTTGGTGTTGGGTTTTATGTCCCATTTTATGAGGGAAAACAAAGGCTTGAGGATCACTCCCAGATTTCTGGTTTGAGCAACCCATGCGTAATGATATCATTTACTGAAAGGAATTTTGGATGAATGCAAACAGGCCTGGGTAGAAAAAGAGCTTTGTTTTGAACCTGTTCAGTTTGAGATGTCCCTGAGGAGGTCATCACCACGCCGGAACATTCTGAATTTTGAATATTATGGAATCACAGGAACAAAAAGTATGCTGTGCTGTGGGATGACACGTTTTTAAGGAATGGCACTGGCCCTTCCAAAAAAAATGAAGAGAGGAAATTGCAGATAGCGAGTGGACCTTCTGATTTGGCTCCTGCATGCGAGGGAAAGGGGAAAGGGCTGCATGCGTGTGCTCCAGCTTCCAGCGTTATTCTCTCCTTAGGGTTATTTTTCACTATTACAAACAACAATATGAAAAGGAGCATCATCAAGGATCAAAAAGCCACATCTGTTATCTCCAAATACCAAAATAAATATTAGATTGAATCCTGACTCTTTTGGTAGAGTTGTTTTCCATCTTGGCTGCATATTAAAACACCTGGGGATCTCTAAAAAAAAAAAAAAATCCTCATGCCTGGGCTGAACCCCAGACCTATTAAATGAAAATCTGGGTGGAAGGGTGGTGGTGCCTAGGTATCACTATGTGATAAAGCTCCACAGTGCAGCTGGAGTTGAGCTTCACTGCTATAGAAGGTCGTTCTCCACTGTGGGAAGAGGCAGCTCTGAGACTGCAGTTCTGCTTCTCCACTTACCCAAGCAACGGAACCCTCTATTGCTCCCACCGCACCGAGTAGAGTCAGCAAAACTCAGGTCACAGTCTGCTGTGTGTGAAAGTCATTGGGGCTTCTTTCAGGACACTGAGGGACATAGGATTTTTTTCTACTCTTGGCAGTTCTATTAAGATTTGAGTAATAACAGTTACTGCTGGTGGGGATGTTTTAAAATTGGGTTGTGGTGATGGTTGCACAATAACTGTAAATATACTGAAAATCATTAATTTATACATTTAAAATGGTTAAATTTCATGATCTATCAATTGCATCTCAATAAAGCATTTTTTAAGTTGCTGTGTATGCTTCAGTATTCATAATTTCATCATATTGACTAGGTGGCCAGGAGGCCAGTGCCTGTTATGTGTCATTGGAGTATTAACACCAAGCTGAATGCCTGGTGGAGAGGGCTCAGTTAGACACTGGGTAGGGCAATGGTTGGGGATGGATGGATAGACGGATGGATGAGTATCTCTATGATCTTTGATTATGGACTGATTTATAAATTGCTGTCAGTCACCAGAGATCCCTCAAGTTCACAGCACCAGTGGGCATTGTTGCCATTTGGAACCTGTTTTACAGTACGGCATTGAAATTAGGGAAATGGGTTTGTGTAGAGGCTGGAATACCAGCCCTTTCATAGAAGATTTTTTATGAGTTACCGAACCACAGAAAAATCTGTATTTGCTAGGGAATAAACATAGGTATTCTTATCACAAAGTACCATCTGCAACATGGTTACAGGATGGGGAAATTATGACCTGCTACTCCCAGCTTCGTTTTAGACAGACTCCCGGGTCATGTTAACTTGCAGAGTAGTGAAAGCCCAGATCTGCACAGGACACATGGCTGTGTTGACACAGCAGGCTAGATTGTGAGGTGGATGGAGGGCTGTGTATAGCTTCTTATCTGGCCTAGACAGAGAAGAAAAGTGGGTGGCTGGGGAGATTTTGGGGGATGTTGTTGCTTTAATTTATTGAAGAATATCCTAAAAATGTTTATTAACCGAAGTCCTTGGGTAATACATTTTTAAAATTGAAGTTCTAGACTAATCAGATTTAATCAGAAAGCTTTTTTGTTGAAAATCTTCCTAACATGAACTAGACTGCTTTCTTACCCTAGTAATTACAACATGATAAAGTTTTGTTTTGGTGATTTAGGACCTAGAAATGTCATAAAATCATAACCATATAAAGGCATATATTGAATACACACCAAGCCTAAGAAATACCGTGGAAGTTACACTAAATTTTGAATTTGTCTCATTAAAATCCTGGTTATTTGAAAAGTCTGGAAGGCTTGGAGTTAGTGAAGCTTTTGTTTTAATGCTATTATATTTTCTGAAAACTCTTTGGTTGGTTCTATAAAACATGAACATAAAAAGACACTCAGATCTAAGTATGAAATATTAATAAAATCACTTTCAACTACTGTAGTTTATAAATGGAAGTTCAAAGAATAAATCTGCATAGTTTTAATAAAATTACTATTTCATAATTTTGGGGAAATGATTTTTAAATGAGGATGCATACAAATTACCCAGGAATTTCAGCTGAGGGAAAAAATTCAATCATCTGGCTTAAATGGATTTTAATATTCAAACAGTGAATAGTGATTGGACCTCATTTTATCAGGGCAGTTATTCTCAAACTTTAATGGGAGGAGTTCCCATTGTGGTTCACCAACCCCACTAGTATCTATGAGGATGCGGTTCGATCCCTGGCCTCGCTCACTGGAGTAAGGATCTGGTGTTGCCATGAGCTGTGGTGCAGGCTACAGATGTGTCTTGGATCCCATGATTATGGCTACAGTGTAGGCTGGCAGCTATAGCTCCCATCCGACCCCTAGCCTGGGAATTTCCATATGCTGTAGTTGCAGCCTTAAAAAGAAAAAAAAAAAAAAACCTTAATGTGTATCAGAATCACCTGAGGGCTTTTTCAATTAAAGCTTGCCGGGCTCCACCCCCAGGATTTCTGATTTAGGAGGTCTGGGGTAAGGCCTAAGAATTTATATTTCTAACAAGTTCCCAAGTGATGCTAAAGCTGATGCTGCTGTTTCCATGACCCACTGCCGTAAGAAATCACATTCTAGGAGTTCCTGTTGTGGCTCAGTGATAAGGAACCCAATTAGTATCCGTGAGGATACGGGTTCGATCCCTGGCCTCACTCAGTGGGTTAAGGATCCAGTGTTGCTGTGAGCTATGGTGTAGGTCGAAGATGTGGCTCAGATCTGGCATTGCTGTGGCTGTGACGTAGGCTGGCAGCTGCAGCTGATTTGACCCCTACCCTAGGAACCTCGATATGCCTCGAGTAAGGCCCTAAAAAGACTAAATAAATAAATAAAGGAGAAATCACATTCTAATTTTTCAAGCAGAATTGCAGCTTTGCTTCTGGTGTTGTCTAAGGGGCTTAAGAATTTCTTCCAAAAAATAACAATTTAAAAAAAGCCCCACCTCTCCCCTCACAGAAATTCTTCATCGTCATAAACAGTTGGGTTTTGTATGTTTATTTAAATCCCTAGAGAATGTAGGGATTATCTTTTTACAACCCAAAGTAAACATCACCATTTAGTTACAGAAAATTTGAATGGGATATTTGGTATTTCTTCTGAGGATTAAGCAGATATCTCCACATCAGGGAGCTTGCCCCAGGATGCTTTTATCCCTTCAGAGAAAGGTTTTCTCTGCAGCAGGCCTAAGGAGCACTTCATGTAGAGTTTCCTAATGTCTTCTACGTTAGTGGCCCCCAACTGGTAGATTTTACAGGCCAGAAAATAAAAAAGAAAGCAAGGGTCTATATAGGACTACCAACTGAAACAGCTGCTATGACCTTTTGTGAAAAAAGAGGACATTTTGACCCTGAAAAGTAGTTAAGACATATTCAGAGAATAGGACAACTTGTTAAATTGAAAATGTTATGAACAACTCCCTGCTGTATCCACATAATTTTTAATTGCTGTAGACGAGTGATAGCTTCACATTTGGGAAGCAGTGCCCTAGCTCTTTCAAAGGAAGGTCACAGAAAGACACATTTAATTTGGGGTCCTTACAGTTTTAAGCAAGAATGAACCTGTGGTATATTGTTGTGAACCTGGCTTGAAGACATTCTTTGTAATTTAAAGATTATTTTGCAAGTACAATTTATATGTCTATTTTTGTATATGTATGCACACATATATATAAAATGAAGAGGAAAGGGAACACTATGATATTTTCTCTCACTGATGTGCTAGAATAACTCTGTGCTGATCATACAATCTAGTTCTTAATCATATGCTGTGAGGATTTTCTTCCGCTTTTTATTCCAAAGTAGAGCCTGTCTCTTCCTAACTAGAGTATAAACGTCTTAAGTGTAAGCACCCTGATTCTCTTCTTCATCTCTTACATGCAAAACGCATTGGCCTGAATATATTCATGCTGGGTCACAACAGGAGGAACTAACTGCCTTTAGATTGTAGTCGCATCACTGCTTGTTGGTGGAAATGACCAGTGGAAGGTGTTTATTACTCTTACTTTGTAAACAGGTGGGCCCTTTTCAGCTATTGACATTATTCACTTCTTTCAACCCCCTTTTTTGTGGCTATCACAACTGTAACCACAAAAGAGGGGGTTGAAAGCTGTAACCAAATGTAAGCTGTTAACCAAATGCTCCAAAGTGGTGGCTTAGCAAATTGTAAATCGATCGATGAGATTTTGCTCCAGTGTCTCAGCCCCCATAGTTTGTGGAGATGAGTTGCTTTTCAGTCTGGGTGCAAGTGAGTTCCACAGGACACAGGCACACTTCTGGGCTCATTTCCCTTCTCTAGAAGCAGTGCACACTTTCACAGCATCTGCAGAGCCCCCAGCAACCAATCAGGTTTTGTTTTTGTTTTAGCAATAAATTTAGGTCTTTGGTTGGCTTTGATCTAAAAAGTGGATTTATTTGTTTGTTTGTTTGTTTGTTTATTAGGCCTTTGGTTGGCTTTGATCTAAAAAGTGGATTTTTATTTATTTATTTATTTTGCTAGAATTCCTAACCTTATAGCTTTGGATTTACTTAAAACTATTCTAGGAGTTCCTGTCGTGGCTCAGTGGTTAACGAATCCAACTAGGAGCCATGAGGTTGTGGGTTCAATCCCTGGCCTTGCTCGGTGGGTTAAGGATCCTGCGTTGCCGTGAGCTGTGGTGTAAGTTGCAGACGCGGCTCGGATCCCGCGTTGCTGTGGCTGTGGCGAAGGCCGGCAGCTATAGCTCCTGTTAGACCCCTAGCCTGGGAACCTCCTAGATAGGGCAAAAAGACAAAAAAAAACCTATTCTAAGCTGAGAGTCATATTTTTATTATTATTATTATTATTATTATTATTATTATTATTATTTGTCTTTTTTGCCTTTTCTAGGGCCGCACCTGCGGCATATGGAGGTTCCCAGGCTAGGGGTCTAACAGGAGCTGTAACTGCTGGCCTCCGCCACAGCCATAGCAACGCGGGATCTGAGCCGCTTCTGCAACCTACACCACAGCTCACGGCAACGCCGGATCCTTAACCCACTGAGCAAGGCCAGGGATCGAACCCGCAACCTCATGGTTCCTAGTCGGATTTGTTAACCACTGAGCCACGACGGGAACTCCCATATTTTAATTATTTGGAGTTAGTATTTGTTTTAGAGACTGTTGTTATGAGTGACACTGGTGATCTACACAGTTGTAAGGTTCCCCATACACTGTTTGTATTATAGTTTTAGAATAAGCAGAGGTCGGAAGACTAATATTTGAAGCCTGGTTGAGTTACTATAAACTGCAAATTGCTTAAGTTCTCTGAGCCTTTGGTTCCTCGCCTAAGATGGTCACAATTTGTACTTCATAGCCATCTGAGAATTAAATAAGGTAGTATATATGAAAATCTGTGAACTATGAAAAAGCACACAAAGATATGGCATTATCATATGCTTTCAGTGACACACTGATAATCCATGTCTCAGATCCATTAAAAGCTGGGTTTTTTTTTCTCTCTTATGAACGCTTTTACATTCCTTAAAGCTTTGATGTAAAAAGTCCTATTTATTAGGCCAACTCCTGTTTGTAGGCACGGTCATACTATTAAAGGGTCCAATTAGAACTTGCCATTAGAAATACGGTGTGAATAAGCCCAGACATGTTAGGACAGAATCCCCTATTGATATGCATAAAACACAGGGTATAATGAAGGACCCAGAGATGACATTATTAGGCCCTAATGTATTTTTACCTGTTCATATTCTGATTTGAAGAAGAGGTTTGAACTTGCTTTGTAAAATAAGCAGATAAATGATACTATTTTGTTTTTCATTTGAAAAGATCTTGATCCTCATGATTCTTAGAGTTAAAGATTTTGTAATACCTAAATCTGGGGAAATGCTGCAGTCTACTCAAAAGAACTTGGGACTGGGGTAAAGGAAACTTGGGTTCCTGCGTGTGAGTCTAGTACTTTTTACTCTCAGGTAATATATATGATTGGGGAGAGTTGGTCAGTTCACCTTGAATTTGCTAAATAAAATGAGCATTGACTTAATTACCTTAGGTTCCTTCAACTGCTCCTGATTCCCCAAATAGCCAAGGGTATCTCCAAGGGGATGCTGGCTGTTTTTTTCTATCCTGGTAGCTCAGAACCGTCTGTCCTTCTGGATGCCGGGATCACTCCAAGGGAAAGTGGACAATTTACTCCCCCTCTGTCTTGAAAAGTAGGAAATGAACTATGTAATAGATTGAAAAACAATGAGTTTTCTCCTTTCCCAGGATCCAAGTTAGACATTAAGATGGTTAGGTAATGCTCAGGAACAATGACAAGGCCTAAAAAGACATGCCCTTCGGTATTCATAATTTCACTGTATTGATAAGATGGCCAGGAAGCCAGTGAGAATATACTAACATAAACACAACCATCACTCTTCCACCTTGCCTTCGCCTGCATGACTAAAGAAAAAGCTCGCTCTTAAATTCCTAACATACACCCAAATGACACATACCTTAGGTAGCCTTCCTGGGTCCTAATCCTGGTTCCTTGGGTTTCTCTCTTGTGACCTTGTACAAATTATCTTCTGCACATGTCAGTTTCCTCATCTGCAAAATGGACATGCAATATTAGTACCTATCTCAAGGGTAGTTGCAGGGATTCAGTCAGTTCATTCGTAAAGCACAAAGCTATCACACGGTGTATACTGTATGAGTGGTAGTAATATTATTATTTTTTTTTGCTCTTTTTTAGGGCCGCGCACACGGCATATGGAGTTTCCCAGGCCAGGGGTCTAATCAGAGCTGTAGCTGCCTATACCACAGCAACACCAGATCCAAGTTGCATCTGAGACCTACACCACAGCTCACGGCAACGCCAGATCATTAACCCACTGAGCAAGGCCAGGGATCAAACCTGCAACCTCATGGTTCCTAGACTGATTCGTTAACTGCCACGCCATGACAGGAACTCTTAAAATTAATTATTTTTGTAAAGATTAACTTATTGACATATATGGAGTCAATGAACATGCTCCACTGCTAGGGTAATGTAAAAAGTTGGATTTTCCTGGCCCCAGTAATTTCAAATTTCATTTAGTAAAAACCAAAAAAACCCATGTTTTTTTTAAAACATTCCACCTATTCCTGTAAAATGCATTAAGTTCTCTGAAGTCATCTACATCTGCTGTTTGTATAAAAGAAATTGTGCAATGCGGATAAAATGGAACAGTGTTTTCCATTCGTTCTGCACAGTGATACTGATTCATGGCAATCTGATTGGTGTTTTTGAGCAGGTTACCACAAGTGAAACTTTCAGATGTTAGTCACTCAGATTTAAAAGAATTTGAGGAGTTTCCATTGTGGCTCAGCAGTGACAAACCCAACTAGTATCCATGAGGATGCAGGTTATATCCCTGGCCTCGCTTACTGGGTTCAGGATCCTGTGTTGCTATGGCTGTGGCCTAGGCTGGCAGCTACAGCTTGGATTCAATCCCTAACCCGAGAACTTCCATGTGCCATGGGCGTGGCCCTAAAAAGACAAAAAAAAAAAAAAGACTTTGACAAAATTTTCTGGAAAAAAATAACTATCAGATTCTGTACAACCAATGAAAAAAGGAAGAAAAAGAATTCATAAGTATTATGTAATTGACCATAAACACATTACTAACCCTTTTTCATGTGGAAGCTGTCTTTCTGGATAACTTAATAGGACATAGGGTGAATGGTAGAAGTCTATAGTATTTAATTAATCCTTTGTTATATTTTGGTACGTATTTTTCTTAACATATTTAAGTGCCAGAGTTCATTTTTTTAGTAGCTGACTTAGCTTACTCTCATTTAATAATAAAGTCACTTACTGGCTGCTGAGGTAGGGAGCATAGTTTACAGACCCCACTCCAAATGACTCCAGACAGTTTAGGGTTGTAAACAGTTCTTCGTTTTTTTATTACTGGCTTTCCATCTTCTGTTGTCTTATGAGCTGTGAGGAATTATAACTGTCCATCTCTACTTCTAGTAGTATTTCTTGTTTGTTACTTCCAATCTGCCAAGAAACTAAATAATCAAACTTATTAGAACTGTGTTTTTTTAAAAGTTCTCTGTTGCTGAAAATTTCATTTTCTTTCCTTTTGTGTTCTAGAGCCTTGCTGTTCAAAGAGGGGGCCGGAGACCAGCAGCATCAGCACCACCTTATTAGAAATGCAAAATCTGGGGCCTCACTACAAACCTGCTGAATCAGAATCTGCTTTTTAACAATAGTCTCAGGTGATTCATGTGTACATTAAAATTTGAAAAGCTCCACTTGAGCACATCCACTTTGTGACAGTCCATTTTTCTGTTTCAAGATGTTTTTAGCTTACAAAATGTGTCTTGCTATGTTTAAGGCTATATAGCTTGCACAACTATTTTACCTCTAGAAACAAGGGACGTTGTTAAAACATCTAGAAGTTTATGTTTGGTGATAGGTAACTGATGAGAGTGTTCTTTTTCTCTCCCTAGGACATCCCTGGTAACCTTGGAAGAGTCCTTATCATGGAATCGATCTCTATGATGGGAAGCCCTAAGAGCCTTAGCGAAAGTTTTTTGCCTAATGGCATAAATGGCATCAAAGATGCAAGGAAGGTCACTATAGGTGTAATTGGAAGTGGAGATTTTGCTAAATCCCTGACCATTCGACTTATTAGATGTGGCTATCATGTGGTTATAGGAAGCAGAAATCCCAAGTTTGCTTCTGAATTTTTTCCTCATGTAGTGGATGTCACTCACCATGAAGATGCTCTAATAAAAACAAATATAATATTTGTTGCCATACATAGAGAACATTATACCTCCCTGTGGGACCTGAGACATCTGCTTGTGGGTAAAATCCTGATTGATGTGAGCAACAACATGAGGATAAACCAATACCCAGAATCCAATGCAGAATATTTGGCTTCATTGTTCCCAGACTCCTTGATTGTGAAAGGATTTAATGTGGTCTCGGCTTGGGCACTTCAGTTAGGACCTAAGGATGCCAGCCGGCAGGTACATATTTTTAAATTCAGTTCTTATTTATCTGGTATTTTGTACTTAGTTAAAATATATGTATATAGGGGTTCCCTTGTGGCTCAGAGGGTTAAGAACCTGACATAGTGTCTGTGAGGATGTGGGTTTGATCCCTGGCCTTGCTCAGTGGGTTAAGGATCTGGTGTTGCAATAAGCTGCAGCATAGGTAGCAGATGCGGCTCGGATCTGGCATTGCTGTGGCTGTGGTGTAGACCCCTAGCCCAGGAACTTTCATACGCTTCAGGTGCAGCTTAAAAAAATAAAAAAATAATTTAAAAAAGTGAGTTAAAAGCCAAATTCTAATGCTCTCCAATGATTATCATTTTGTAAACTACGTATAAGCCTCTGAAGATTCGTGGCCTGACTTTGTATGGGCCCATTTCTATTCCCAAAATGATGTGAAAAGCTGAGAAAGTAACTTGAACTTACCTGTCATAATCAGCTAATTCAATAAAAAGGTAAGGGTGGTAGATGAATCAGGGGCCATCTCCTTGCTTTCTCAAAAATAGAAACAATCTCAAACATGTCTTTTTTTCCTTCCCTCTCTCCCTCCCACTCTTCCTTCTATTCTCCCATCTTCCTTCCTTGCAGCTATTTGGTAAACACTATCCCATCTCTGTATGAAATACTATCTAATATGATCCACAAGAAAAATGCTTTAGAAGTACCTTACTAGGGAGTTCGCGTCATGGCTCAGTGGTTAACGAATCCGACTAGGAGCCATGAGGTTGCGGGTTCGATCTTTGGCATCGCTCAGTGGGTTAAGGATCCGACGTTGCTGTGAGCTGTGGTGTAGGTCGCAGATAGGGCTCCGATGCTTCGTTTCTGTGGCTATGGCGTCGGCTGGTGGCTACAGCTCCGATTAGACCCCTAGCCTGAAACCTCCGTATGCCACAGATGCAGCCCTAGAAAAGACAAAAAAAAAAAAAAAAAAAAGAGAGAGAGAGAGAAGTAACTTTCTATTTTACATAGATTATTTATAGAACTTTAGTATAGTTTAAGTTTAGGTTTTAATCTGGGTGGGGGAGGTAGAAGCAGATTGGATATCTCAATTTCTCTTTTACTCTATGGTTCTATCTAGTTTAACTTGAGAATAAAGCATTGAGGAGCACCATCAGTGCTTTCATGGAATGAGAAGTTTTGGAAGTAAATACATAAAATAGTGCACCTTAAAAATCTTTCAAAAATGTGTTTAGACATTATGATGATGATAAGTCTTATTTTTGTCCAAAAAGATAGTTGAGAAGCTATCTTCGAAAATAAATTATTATACTGATGTCTGCTGCTATCAGAATCATGATAACCATTCACTCTCAGGTGTTTAATGTGCCAGACCTAGGATAAGAATATATACTGCCCTATTTTCCTAAAGATTGTTTCTGAATCCTTTTTTTCTTTTGCATATCCACCAAGGTTTAGCAGTGGATACAAATCAAGCAAATTAGAGATAACCCTGAATTTAATCCTTTGCCCATATTTGTGATAATTTTAATTATTCAACAACCAAAAAATTGTGGAACAGAGATTAAGTTCAGTGTGAGCTACAGGAAGACTTTCATTTGATTCTCATAGTCCTCATGCCTTTATGAATGTTTGATTTATTCTTTTACATTTATTATAAAATTTTACAATCTAGTTTTTTTCCCAGTGAATTTTAAAAACGTTTAATTCACCACTGTCACACCTGTAACAAATTGAGACCTGTAATGCACTGATCTGTAATAAATTGAGAATGCTTTTCCTTACTTATTTGGTGTATATTTCTCTACCTTCCCTGCTCCATTTTAGAAGTTCATGAACATTTATATAATAGTATAGACTTTGTCGTTTATCTGGCTAATGTTAGATAAAATTAATAATTCTAAGAGCTCTACATTCACACCATTATGTAACTTGGTTTAGCTGGCAAGCATCTCAGTGTGGTCTGTTCCAGAGCCCATATATAAACGTCTTCAGGGATATATTTAGGAATTTGTTTTTCCTGAACACTGCTCTGAGGGCTTATAGCAATATTTTTCTAACTGTAGTCATGGCTCATGCCAGCAGTGAACTTAGTGCTCAACAAATGTTTGTTGCATACTCAAATACATTAATAATATCTAAGAGGTTTTGACAGTTTGAAAGCCCACTCTGACCTCCACTGATCAGAGTTCCTATAGAGGTAGCACCTCTTAGAAATGGCAGTTACTTTACTATGTAAATTAACTAAGCCCAATAATGCCATTTTTCTCCCCCCCAGATATAGTATCCTCACTTAAAGATGAAAAATTTCGTAATTCTGACTGATGAAATATGCTTGATATTATCCATGGTTTTGGTGAATTGGTTTCTAAGCCAAAAGATAAATGACATAATTTAGAGGTACAGATCATGACATAATTTAGAGGTTTTAATCGCAAACTCAGCCACCCAGAGTCCATACCCATTTTTTCCCTCGTAAGGTTGTACTTACAATCACTCTACTGGACAGAATCTCTACAGTCCTAGTACTAAGTACTGTCCAACCAAGCCTGGAGAGCCAGCCCCGCTGGGTTTCCTTCTGGAAGGAGAGAGCCATGTGGGGGAGGGGCACAGCTAGCAGCTTAGACTCCACCTAGGCTGCTGTAGGGAAAGAGCTTAGCTTGTGCGTTCACAGCCTTGTGGTCTAGAAACCTTTCTTCCTCCTGCCTCCCTTTTCTTGAGGACTTCTGATCTCAAGTTCAAGACATTTTTTGGCATTTTGTTTTCTTGTTATCAAAGGTAGCAAGGACTTCATTGTTTTTATGACACTATCTTAACCTATAAATAGATCGATAAATTAATAAATGCTTCATTATTATTATTATTACTGTTATTATTGTTGTCTTTTGTCATTTTAGGGCCGCACCCGCAGCATGTGGAGGTTCCCAGGCTAGGGGTCTAATCGGAGCTACAGCTGCCAGCCTTCGCCACAGCCACAGCAACGCAGGATCCGAGCCGCGTCTGCAACGTACACCACAGCTCACGGCAACGCCGGATCCTTAACCCACTGAGCGAGGCCAGGGATCGAACCTGCACCATCATGGTTCCTAGTCGGAATAAATGCTTTATTATTAATTTTTTGCACCACTCAAGGTCATCACAAGTGATGCTCCGTGGATTAAATGATGGTTTCCATTTTTATAAGTAACAGTAGTAATGATGAGTCTTTTGTTTTTTCCCCACAGGTTTATATATGCAGCAACAATATTCAAGCTCGACAGCAGGTTATTGAACTTGCCCGTCACTTGAATTTTATTCCCATTGACTTGGGATCATTGTCGTCAGCAAGGGAGATTGAAAATTTACCCCTGAGACTGTTTACTCTCTGGAGAGGGCCAGTGGTGGTAGCCATAAGCCTGGCCACGTTTTTCTTTCTTTATTCTTTTGTCCGAGATGTGATACATCCATATGCTAGAAACCAACAGAGTGACTTTTACAAGATCCCTATTGAGATTGTGAATAAAACCTTACCCATCGTTGCCATTACTTTGCTGTCCCTGGTCTACTTGGCAGGTCTCCTGGCGGCTGCTTATCAGCTTTATTATGGCACCAAGTACAGGAGATTTCCACCTTGGTTGGAGACCTGGTTACAGTGTAGAAAACAACTTGGATTACTCAGCTTTTTCTTTGCATCAGTCCATGTTGCCTACAGCCTCTGCTTGCCCATGAGAAGATCAGAGAGATACTTGTTTCTCAACATGGCTTATCAGCAGGTACGGAACATGCTTGATATTTATCTGATGCTAATAAAATACTTGATTAGTATACTTTGTAAAACATAAGATTTAAAGTAGTTTAAAACTTTACATCCCTGGTAATAGAAATTTTGGTATATAAATATACCCTAAAGGGAGGGGAAAGGATTGTTCTTGAAACAATGTTTCTGCATAAGAATTATGTGGCTAATTCAGAATCATTTCAGGAAAAAGCTGCTGCCAGAATAAAAGCAGAGAAGAGAAGGGTTAGGTTTTCTTTTTTTGTTTTTTTTTTTTAATGATACGATTGTAGTGATTACTTTTAGCATCAAACAGTTAATATTTTATAATTGGCCATGTTCCATGAAATAATAAGGCAGCTTTCGGTAAACATATATAATAAAATTAGAAATCAGGGCAAATATAACACGGAATAGGAAGTCAAGATCAGGAGACACACGAGGTTTTTTTTTTAATCAAATAGCAGGAAAGATACTGGTTCCTCAGGTGAAGCTTTTCTGGCTCTCAGCTCTTT
Source organism: Catagonus wagneri (assembly GCA_004024745.2). Classification (NCBI taxonomy): domain Eukaryota; kingdom Metazoa; phylum Chordata; class Mammalia; order Artiodactyla; family Tayassuidae; genus Catagonus; species Catagonus wagneri. Next base: position 11,727 of record PVHT020000010.1, on the reverse strand, counting down.
AAGAAAATCTTAGGGAAAGCTTCATGGAAGGCGCTTGATGATGGGATAGACTATGATTTTCCTCAATAATTTCCATTCATCAAATATAAGTTCTCATTGAAGCTCTCTGTGACATTTCTCAATAAAAACCTAAGACACCACCAAACAAATGTTTAAAATCTTCAGTATTTTATAAAGAAGCAAGGCATCGTGGTCCAATTATGTAGCATCCAGCACTCATAATTGTTTCAACAATAAAACCGAAAATAATTTGAAAAAAATTACTAGATTGATGTTCTTTAAGCGGTTCTCTCTAAACATAACCACTTCTCTTAATACTAAGGTTTTGATATCTGCTCCACGAGTTTCCTCACCTCCTGCAAGTCTTTTCTTCAGTTTGTGGACACAAATAACCAGTGAACAATCAATAATAGGAATAGAAGAGGGTTTTATTCATGTTAAACTGAGGACAAGAGCCTGGGAAACAGCCTCCTCTCAGGAGCTCTAAGGGGACTGCTCTGAAGAGGTAGGGGGGAGCCAGTCTGTGTATGAATTTTTTGAATAGGAAGTGAGTGTAGTCAAGCATACATCTTTGATAAAAGATTATTGTTAATCACAAAAGACAGATATCTCAAGTTAATGATTTTGGTGCTTTTCTCAGTTATGGGAAGATGCAAGAATCTGGGGTCATTGAAATTCTTCCTAAAATATGCATCTTCATTCAAAGCACAGAAAGCCTCATCCGGTTTTTTTTTGTGTTTTCTTTTGTTTTTTCTGAATTACCCTTAGGGCCCACTGTCAGCTGACAGTGGGTTGTAACTGAACCTTTTGTATAACTTGGTAAAATAGATGTAGCATGTATATTTGACAGGCCCTAAGAAAGGCTTGGTTTTGTTTGTTTGTTTTTGTTTGTTTGTTTGTTTGCTTGCTTTTTAGGGCCACACCTGTGGCATATGGAAGTTCCTAGGCTAGGGATTGAATGCGAGGTGCAGCTTCCGGACTACACCACAGCCACAGTAAGGCCAGACCCAGGCCAAATCTGTGACCGACACCACAGCTCATGACAACTCTAGATCCTTAACCTACTGAGCCAGGCCAGGAATTGAACCTTCATCCTCGTGGATACTAGTCAGGTTTGTAACCTGCTGAGCCAAAACTGAAACTCCAAGAAAGGCTATTTTAGTTAGTATAAAGTTCAAGCCAAATCATGTATAAACCAGAATGACTTCCCCATACCTCAATTTGGGAGAATTTCTTTCATTAAGTTCTTATCTCCTCAGAGAGGCCTTCATTGGAGACCATTTCACTTCCTTTCAACTCAGCCCTAGTAATCCCAGCCCCTCCTCCTTCCCTGCTCTGGTTTCTCTTTGTTCAATGGGATAATTTGTGCTGTTTATTATATTTACTGTCCTCTGCCCTCTCATCAGAATATAAGTTCCTCAGAGGAGGGATCTTTATCCATTTTCTTCAGTGCTATATGCTAAGGCCTGGAACTGTGCCTGACACACAGTAGACACTCAAAAACACATGAAAGGATGAACTGGGAAGGCAGGTAGATAGATCCAGGTTGTAATTTCTGGGTAGACTGGAGTATGCTGTTATTCTCTATTGTTGTATAGACACCAAAGGAGATAATAATAATCTTTTCCCACGGAGGAGCTCTGTGGCTCTTTTCTGCATGTTGGTATGATTGCTTCAGGGAACTAATGGCTAAGAAATACCTTTTCTCTTTTTTTTTAATTTCGAGTAAGAGTCCTCTTGTGGCACAGTGGGTTAAGGATCTGGCATTGTCACCGCAGCAGCTAGGGTCGCTGCTGTGGCGCAGGTTTGATCACTGACCCAGGAATTTCCACATACTGTGAGCACAACCCAATATAAATTAAAAAAAAAAAAAAAAGTTAAGCCAGTGTTAAAATCTTTTCCATTTGATTTATACTCTAATCATATTGTTTGCATATAATTTAATTTTTTATCTTTTTAGAGCCACACCCATGGCATATGGAGGTTCCCAGGGTAGGGGTCTAATCGGAGCTGTAGCTGCTGGCCTACGCCAGAGCCATAGCAACGCAGGATCCAAGCCATCTCTACAAACTACACCACAGCTCACAGCAACGCTGGAGCCCTGACCCGCTAGGCAAGGTCTGGGATCAAACCTGCAACCTCATGGTTCCTGCAACCTCATGGTTCCTAGTCGGATTTGTTTCTGCTGCCCCACAATGGGAACTCCTAATATCGTTTGCATATAAATAGGAAATGCTAAAAGTAGTCCCTATGCAGAATTAAACACATTCAGAGTTAATTATGTCTGGCTTGATTATAAATGCATTATCAATGTAAGAGGAAGACATGTAGAAAATAAGTAATGAGGCAACTGGACAGCTGGAAAAGTATATTAATGAGGCCATTCAAGTGAGTAGATATTTGAGCTCCATTGGGCTTTACTCTCGGGGAAATCCCAGCTTCCTAGGGAAAAGAAGGTAAGAGATCAATCAACATACAAATATTCCTCTTGTGAGAGAGGAAGACAGACATAGTTTGGAAATCCCCTGCCTGAATTCTATGTTGAATTAAGGCCAGAATGTACCCAAAATATTCAACCAAGTTTAAACGGACCTGTAAAAGAACCTGAAAACTAAGTCTGACCGCCAGTACTTCTTTGGCGTCTCCTTTTATATACCTCTGGAACCAGTCGCTCGTATCTCATGGTCTTGGGACTCCACAGGGTCCCTGTCACTGTGATGCATTGCAAATGTAACAACAGATACACCCACCCCTCTCACAGGTTTCTGAGGAAGGAGCGAATCTTGGTCCTCTTTTCGTTGAATTCTCTCTTCCCTTTCCCCCTCACCTGGAACAACACCATCCAGTAATAGGTTCTCTGTAACAGTTTGTTAAATTGAATTATTGCCACTTAAATATGACCATATATGATATATTCTTAGGCCAAGAGTGAATTGTGTGCTGAATCAGTTAATGTTCTACCAAATAAAGGAAATTTATGTTTGCTTTCTTGCAAGGTTCATGCAAATATTGAAAACTCTTGGAACGAGGAAGAAGTTTGGAGAATTGAAATGTATATTTCCTTTGGCATAATGAGCCTTGGCTTACTTTCCCTCCTGGCAGTCACCTCCATCCCTTCAGTGAGCAATGCTTTAAATTGGAGGGAATTCAGTTTCATTCAGGTACATGGGATTTGTTTGATGAAGGACTGGGTGGCATAGAATTTAAGTACAGTTAAATATAGTTGAATTTTAAATATGCTCTTTATAAAAGAATGCTTCTGGGACTGCTATTTATGCATCTAGCTCATGGTACACATTGCTAGAGGCCAGCTAAGGACCATTCTGGTTTAGTAAGTGAAAGACCAGTACAGGATTTTACTGGAAGGCTTTGATAGCGTTGCCTACTATGTTACAGATAAAAGTTATTTTTAAAATAAAATGAAAAAAAAGTGGAGGATGAGTGGGGTCAGATCAAGTTTAGAACCAAAGTCAATAATTATTAGCCAAATGAGTGAAGACATTTTATATTTTCAGTCATCTTGATCTGTCTAGAAAAATCCCATTAATTATAATTCAAGTGAGGAGCAGCTCAGTGTGAACATTTTAAAGGAAATGTGTATAGATACGTACAAACGCAAGCAGTAGCAAAACTAGGTTAATGGATTATGACAAGTAACCAGCCTTGTGAATCTTGTTAGTATATGTATTTGGTACATCAGACATTTATGAGTGTCTGTAAAGTGGTTTCAAAATAACATTGTGTTCTTTGATCAAACATTCACTTTCTCTAGTAATAGCTATTTAATAATTTGTATATTTAAAAAAGATGTAACTCAAATTTATATGTTACCTAAATTACAACAAAGTAAGTATTGGTTGTATCCAAATGGTTTATAGTACAATATGCAGATGAGTGTCATTTGGCCACACATTAAATTTGGGGGGGGAGTTTGTTCACTTGTTTGCCTATTCACTTGAGCTATGTTTTTTTAAAGTGATCTAAAAGTCATTCAAATTAAGGGCATGTCCCTCATCTAAATTTATTTTTTCTTTTTGAAGGAAAGAAAATGTGAGTATTCTCCCAACTGCTGGTTTAATTACACCCGAAAAGAAACAGAAGGCCCTCTGATAAAGGGTGCTAGATAGGTGCAAATTATCGTTATAAATTTAGATGAGTACTTGCAAGCACAACAGTTCTTTGCTTGGGAGTCTATCCTTTCCCAGTGAAGTTAGATATTACATTATTATGCTGATGTAACAACATTATTATGCTGATATACCATTTTATGGAACATAAACCATTTCTCAAAATTAAACATAATGTAGGGAACCCAAAATGCTGGCCTTTTCAGTTTTAACCTGTAAACTGTTTAATGAAGTATTCTTAATCTCATTTAATATGGTCAATAAATACACGTGTTTGAAATGCTATTTCTATTATGTACTAATACTATGATTTTTCGGGATTTCCTGTTGTGGCTCAGTGGAAACAAACCCAGCTAGTATCTATGAGGATACGTGTTTGATCCCTGGCCTTGCTCAGTGGGTTAAGGATCCGGCATTGCTGTGGCTGTGGTGTAGGCCGGCAGCTGCAGCTGATTCGACCCCTAGCCCAGGAACTTCCATATGTCACAGGTGTGGCCATTAAAAAAAAATATGATTTTTTTCATATTTATCTTCAACTAGTGTGTGTACCATGGAAATGCTCTTAGCATTTAATTTTATTATATACATGTATATGTAAATGAATATATATAACATATACATAACATAGATACACATATTTTAAAATATATATATATGACTGGTAGAATGTGGGTAACCTTTATAAACAAGTTTTGCAGTTTTTATCAATATCCTTCAGGAAGAGCCAGATGTTTGGGCCAGTAATCCCACTATTAGAGATCAGTGCAAGGAAATAAACCAAAATATGGAAAAGGCTTAAAGTGATATTATAGTTGAGGAAAGTAGGAAACAGTAAATGATCAACAAAAAGGAATGGTCAGGTAAATTATAGGACATCCATTCAGCAGAATATTAGATAGCATTAAGGTCATGTTTTCATATTTAATGACAAGGAAAAGGCTCTGGATATGAATAAAATTACCAGAATATTACGGCCTCATTCGTGGAAAGTATGCGTATAAATATATAATGCATATATGAAAATATTAAAATTGTTTAATTCAGTAGAGAACAAAGAATAACTCAGTAATTAAGACAAAATTGTAATGTCAAAATATAAAAATGTGTATAGATAGATGGCTTAATTTATGAGTTCAGATAATTTGCTTATTATTCTTTGTGTCTTTTTCTTCCTCCCCTCACCCAAGTCCACACTTGGCTATGTGGCTCTGCTCATAAGTACTTTCCATGTTTTAATTTATGGATGGAAGCGAGCTTTTGAAGAAGAGTACTACAGGTTTTATACACCACCAAACTTTGTTCTTGCTCTTGTTTTGCCCTCAATTGTAATTCTGGGTAAGATCATTTTACTCCTTCCATGTATAAGCCGAAAGCTAAAAAGAATTAAAAAAGGCTGGGAAAAGAACCAGTTTCTAGAAGAAGGTTTTGGAGGAGCAGTTCCTCATCTCTCACCAGAGAGGGTTACAGTAATGTGATGATAAATGGTGCTCTCTGATGCCATATAAAGTTCTACTCATGCCATCATTTTTATGACTTCCTTCATCTTCAGTTACAAGTGCACTGTCAAATTGCTATTGGCTGAAACCTGGTCATTGAGATCTCAACTGAATTAGTGGTAGAATTTTCTTCAAATTTATTTTCACAAATGTGATATTTTGCCAATATGAGTTTTTATGGTCAACTTGTTGAAATGTAGGTATGTTTTTTCTGTCTTGCACAACTGTAACACTTGTTTTCTTAACAAACTTTGTTCCATAATCAGGCAGAAATATTTATAGTTAATAAATATAGATACGACATTAAAAAAAACCTTCAAACCAGCAGAATTTTAAGTTTTGGGGGAGTTTTTCGTTTTGGTTTTTTTCTTTTTTTGGCTGCCCCACAGCATAGGGAGTTCTCAGGCCAGGGATCAAATCTGAGTTGCAGTTGTGACCCCTATGCTGCAGCTGTAGCAACGCCAGATCTTTAACCCACTGGCCAGGCCAGGAATCGAACCTGTGTCCCAGCACTCCAGAGATCCCACTGATCTAATTGCACCACAATGGGAACTCCAGAACTTTAAGTATTAATATAATTCGATGGATACTTTCTTTTCTAAAGCTTAAGTAAGGTTTTAATTATTTCCAGCATAAGAAATAAAAATGCATAATCATACATTATTTTTAAGAAAGATACATTACATTAGTATCCAGATAAGAGTACATGGCAGTATCCATTTATTTCTTTCATAAGATAAAGTTTGAAGAATGTAATTAGTTGTAGGAACAAAAGTGATTTTTTTTTTTTAAGGGATGCACCTGCAGCATATGAAAGTTCCCATACTAGGGGTCAGATCGGAGTTGCAGTTCTACCAAGCCACATCTGTGACCTACACCACATCTCATGGCAGTGCTGGACCCTTAACACACTGAGCGAGGCCAGGGATTGAACCCACATCCCCTTGGATACTTAATTGAGTTTGAAACCCACTGAGCCTGAAACCCAACAGGAACTACCTGAACCCATGTGATTTCTGAACAAACACAAATTAAATTGATAAACTCTACTTGAAATTATATTTAAAACGCATTGGAGACATGAAATACATACTGATGATGCATACCGCGTGAAAGATTTGATTCTTTACCTTGTTACAGAGCATCTTAATGTGCTAATCAGGGAGAAGACAGTAATATATGGCCTCCAAAACTGATTTTTCTAATATATTATCAATCCCGGGAATCTTAAAATTGTTGCTATTTAGAGAGAACGTGTTAAGTTTACACACAAGTAGTTGTTTGTCAACTGATCTATGCTGTTGACCTTAGCCTTCATACTCTGTGTGATATAAGATCTTACTGCCGTTCATTGTGAGATTATAACATGCCAGGCATTGTTCTAAGCACTTTACTAGTATTATCCCATTCAGTATGTCAACAACCCCATTGCAGAGGTAATTCTTTTCTTCATTTTCACATAAGAAAACTGAAGGATAGAAAAATTAAGTAATATGCTCAAGGTCAAACAGTTAGTGAGTGACAGAGCAGTATGCAAGTCCAGGCAGTTATATATCAGAGGCTATGGTTTTAACCACTAGGCTGAATGGCCCCTGCTCCATCCGTAGGCATACCAGTCTAGATGTTTCCTCTTCTGTATAAAGACATTGACATTCTTTACAGTGTGTTGCAAGTATCAGAAGATATAAAAAGATATTATAATCATAAATTTATTATTACTTGTGGAGTAATCCACACTTACCCTAGGAGAGGATCTTGCCTGAGAAAGGACCTTGGAGATCCATGGTGGTCCGTACACTTCTCTGTGCGGTGAGGGACTCCAGCAGAGATAGGACCATAACAGTCTTAATGAACCGTGAGGTCCTACACAGTATTACAAAGTCTCTGTAAAGTTGATCACCTCTTTTTGTCTTCTTGAGAAGTCTTCTTTCCTACTCAGCCATTCACGCGGGAGCAGTTTGCAAGCATGAAGGATATTTAAATGAGTGGTTAATTATAAATCTATACTCTAGAGAGACAATCATACAAACTATTCATGAAACTTTTCATTGCTGACATTCCACATTAAAATTGTATTTTGTTCTCAGTTCCCATCATGGCTCAGTGGTTAACCAATCTGACTGGGAACCATGAGGTTGTGGGTTCGATCCCTGGCCTTGCTCAGCGGGTTAAGGATCCAGCGTTGCCATGAGCTGTGGTGTAGGTTACAGACACGGCTCAGATGCAGCATTGCTGTGGCTGTGGCATAGGCCGGCGGCTACAGCTCCGATTAGACCCCTAGCCTAGGAACTTCCACATGCCGCAGGTGCAGCCCTAGAAAAGGCAAAAAGACAAAAAGTGTTTTGTTCATGCATTGGTTAGAAGTCCCTACATTTTTTTTTCCTTTTCCTCTTTCCTTATTAAAAGGGAAAGTTGCAGATAAGATACAGTTATGTGCATTCCTCTTCCTAGAATTATACATTTCTAAGCTTACCTAGTAAGATTCTACTAAATCCAGCTGCCAAAAATAAAAGGACATTTACTTAGTGGAGGCTATCTTTCCCACCAATGGCTCTTTCCGTAGAACTGTATCATGTCAGTTTGGTAAACCACTCATGATTCTGATGTTCTCTTCTTGATGAATTTTAATATCTTGTACTTTCTAATTGAGCTTTTCATTTTCTATATTCTGTTTATATTCTGTCCCTCTTAATAATCATTTACTTGTTAGTTCTCAGTAGGGATTCAGTTGGGTGATAACTTAAACATCTATAAACTATATACTGGACTAGTGAAATTAACAGCTTTTCTTTTTACAATTTTATTGGAGTGTAGTTGACTTAACAGTGCTGTGTAATGGCATTTTTAATACTCTCTTTTTCCATAAGTTCCACTCGTTTTAAGCCTATGCTTTTACCAGTTAATGTGAAAATACAGTGAAATATTTTTAAAAGTTAGATGACTGTTGAAGTGTATCATTGCATGTATATATTAATTAGCCAGTAATATAAATAAAATTATCGCTATTAGAGCTAAATGGGGCCTTCGAGAAGGTGAAAAACAAAGTTTATGAAAACGTATTTAAGATGTAATTGTTTCAAATAGTAATATCTCCTTTTCAGTACAACAAAGATGAAATAATTTTGAAGTTTTAGAATAAATATATCATTATAATTCTAAATGTTTAAAAGCTTTTCTGAAAGTGCAAAAAAATTGACTTTTAATTGCTTAAATAACTTTTCATTGCGTTATCTTACTATTTCCTACCTGATTATTTTTCTTTTAATTTAATTTTATTCGATGATTATTTTTATTAGTCATTATTTCTCATAATCATTCTTTAAAAATCATTACTTTGGCCTCAGAAGTAGGACTGAATTCTGCTCTTGCTAGATGTGAAAAAGTAGTGGGAACATCAAAGTAATGGGATTTTTTTCCCCTAAACTGAATTTTGAGAAGCGCCCCTGAGAAAATTATAAGAATGTAGAAAATAAACCTAGTCTTGATCCTACGCAAAAAAAAAAATTTTTTTCCTAAGAGGAAATTAATCATTGACTGAATCCTGCTACCTAGGTTTTGTGTGCAGATTTCATATCTCCTCTATCAAGAATATTTAAAATCATGTTTAAATAAGAATATATTCATGCTAGCATATATTTTTCAAAACATATGGAAATTAGCCTAGATTATCTACATGTAGAGATTTTTATTTAGATTTTAAAATATTTTAAAAGTATGAACAAATTATATTTATAGGTATTTATCAGAGATAATTATTTTGTGGTACATACTGGTTTGGTTAATGAGTGTTAAACTACCTGATTAATTGCTTATAAATTAGCATAATCTCGAGTTGATTAAGGAATTTTACTTTCAAAATTAATTTGATGATAGTAACAATATTATTCATGCTTACATTCAAATTATGAAATTATTTGTGTAAAAGGGCTTCAAGAGTGTCATATCCAATTTTTGTATTATCTCTTATGTTTATGATAAAATCTTTATTATTTTTAATTGCCTTTTGCCATTAAATCGTTTCATAATAAGTTATGTATAGAGAGTTTCCCTACCCCCTAAATGTTTTATTTGTGAAATTTAAGGTTTCTTATGTGATGTTTTAAATAAATGCAATCCGTAAATATTTCTTTAAGAATACTATGGACACTGAACCTGTGTCAGTCTGTAAAATGTTGAAATTATTTTGTAAATTCATGACTTAAAGCAGTGCAACACATGGTATAACTTGGGTCTAGTGTGAAGTTTTGTTTTGTTTTGTTTGCTTTTTAGGGCCACACCCACTGCATATGGGTTCCCAGGCTATGGGTCCCGTTGGAGCTACCTACAGCTGCTGGCCTACACCACAGCAATGCTAGATCGAAGCCATGTCTGTGACATACACCACAGCTCACAGCAACGCCGGATCCTTAACCCACTGATCGAGGCCAGGGTTCAAACCTGCATCCTCATGGATACCAATCAGGTTCGTTACTGCTGAGCCAGAACAGGAATTCCTAGTGTGAAGATTTATATTTGTGATGTGTTTTCATAAAAATGAGATGTTCGACTCTTAATTGTTCAGAAGTCAGGAAAGAAAATTCTGGTACATGTGCAAGTTTATGTAATTGCTCTAAATGAAACTAATAATTTTAGGGGAAACACATTTCGTTTATACCTTTGAACAGTGATTTTTATAGGAAGAGTGAATAGGTTCTTCAACTTTTTTAATGCAAGAAAACTATAAGTGCTAATATTCAGAGATTCTGTCGATATGATACCAAAAATATTTAGTTTAGCCTAACACATGTACACTCAGCAGTCCCTCCTTTCCATGGTTTAACTTTCTGTGATTGCAGTTACAGTCAACTATGGTCTGAAAATATTAAGTGAAAAATTCCAGAAATAAACAATTCATAACTTTTAAATTGTGCGCCATCCTGAGTAGCATGGTAAAATCTTGGGCTTTCCTGTGAATTATTCCTCTGTTCAGTGTATCCTTCCCATTAATCACTTAGTTATCAGATTGACTGTTACAGTAGCTGAATGCTCATGCTCTCGTAATCCTTATTTTACCAAATAATGGCCCCAAAGTCCAAGACTAGTGACACTAGCAATTTGGATATGCCAAAGAAATTGTAAAGTGCTCCCTCTAAATGAAAAGGTGAAAGTTTTCAACGTTTAATAAAAGAACCAAAAAAAAAAGTCACACAGGGGTTGCTAAGATGTATGGGAAGAACAAATCTATCTATGAAACTGAAGAAGGAGAAAGAAAATCATGCTAGTTTTGCATTGCACCTCAAACTGCAAAAGTTATGGCGACAGTGTGTGACAAGTGCTTAGTTAAGATGGAAGAGGCATTAAATCTACATCTGTATATCTTATTATAATAAGATATTTCTGTGTATCATTATAATAAGATATTTTAAGAGAGACCACATTTAACTTTTATTATGGTATATTGTTATAATCATTCTGTTATTATTAGTTATTGTTAATCTCTTACTGTGCCTAGTTTACAAATTTAATTTTATTCACAGGTATGTATGTATAGGAAAAAACATGGTATATATAGGGTTTGGGACTGTCTGTGGTTTCAGGCATCCACTGAGGATCGTGAAACACATCCTCTGCAGATAAGGGAAGAGCACTGTACTGAGATCTTTTTAACTCTCCACATCATTGGATTAATATGCAGCCATCCAAAATTAGGGCAGACTAGGTGGATCTCCTAGGGAGATCACCAAAGCAGGCACTTTTTTTTTTATGGTTTCGAAACTGCTAACTCCAAGGAAGTATTCTCTTAAGGCTTTCTTTAAAGGTCTTTTATACCTTTGCAGATATCCAGCCTGAACAGGGACTGGAAGTTTTCTCCCAATGTCTAGTTACCCTTCTTTAAAAGCTGCTGCCCATCACATTCCCCACTAGGGAGGTTCGGGATCCCTAGTGCTAGTCTTTGTCTTTTTTTCAGTTGTATTAAACAGAGCATGGGTAGATCAAGCAGATGGTAAATGGTCAGTTTGATTAGATTGACCAGATGGAATTGGAAGACAAACTTGAAATAGTTTCAGAAAGAAGGCAATGTGGAATTGAGTACATAGACCAACAAATCACCAGAGAACATAAAA